>CM046962.1:10886470-10891470 GCA_025698475.1 Gossypium anomalum
GGCGTGCCTCGGCCTAATGGCAGAGGCGCAACTTGCGTTCAAAGACTTCGATGGTTCACGGGATTACGCAATTCACACCAAGTATCGCATTTCGCTCGTTCTTCATCGATCACGAGAGCGAGATATCCGTTGCGAGAAGTCGTTCTATATATTTTGCGACAAAAGAACAACATCACTGAAAGCGCGACACGCGAGCGGTGCGACAGCGATGAAGCGTGTCCGCACCGTTTGATTCCTTGGCGCGATTCGCGCGCGGGGGGTTTGTTCGTTTTGCATCGAAGAAGTTGATCTAACGTCTCACCCCACCGATGGGGGCAAAGGGGCGACAAGATCGGCGCTCGACACGCAGCGGGGGTGGCGGGAGGCGACGATGCACCGCACCACCTCGATGTTGTTTACAGCGCGCGTTCGCGGAGTCGTTACGCTGGCGGGTTTCGACAATGATCGCCGCGCGAGTTCACCTACGGAAACCTTATTACGACTTCTCCTTCCTCTAAATGATAAGGTTGGTGGACTTCTCGCGCGCGTCGCGAGCGGCGGCCGCCCGCCCGTCGTCGCGCGATCGAACACGCCGGACCATTCAATCGGTAGGCGGCGGCGGCGGTGTGTACAAAGGCGGGGGCGTAGTCAGCGGTGATGACTCGCGCTTACTAAAATTCCTCGTTGAAGACCAACAATTGCAATGATCTATCCCCATCACGATGAAATTTCAAAGATTACGGACTGTCGGCCAAGGCTATAGACTCGTTGAATACATCGGTGTAGCGCGCGTGCGACCCCGAACATCTAAGGGCATCACGGACTGTTATTGCCTCAAACTTCCTTGGCCTAAAAGGCCATAGTCCCTCTAAGAAGCTAGCCACGGAGGATCACCTCCGTGTAGCTGAATGAATAGCGGTGAGTCTCGTTAGTTAGCGGAATTAACCGGACAAATCGCTCCACCAACTAAAACGGCCATGCACCACCACCCATAGAATCAAGAAAGAGCTCTCGATCTGTCAATCCTTACTATATGGACACTGGTAAGTTTCCCGTGTTGAGTCAAATTAAGCGCGAGCTCCACTCCACAGTGGTGCCCTTAGTCAATTCCTTTAAGTTTGACCTTGCGACCATACTCCCCGGAACCCAAAGACTTTGATTTCTCATAAGTCTGGCGTGAGTCTAAAAGCAACATCCGCCGATCACACAGTGGCATCGTTTATAGTTGAGACTAGGGGCGGTATCGATCGTCTTGAGCCCCCAACTTTCGTTCTTGATTAATGAAAACATCCTTGGCAAATGCTTTCGTGATTGTTCGTCTTTCATAAATCCAAGAATTTCACCTCGACTATGAAATCGAATGCCCCCGTGTCACTGTTAATCATTACTCCGATCCAGAAAGCCAACACAATAGGATCGAAATCCTATGATGTTATCCCATGCTAATGTATACAAGCGTAGGCTGCTTTGAGCACTCTAATTTCTTCAAAAATGTGTAGTAGGAGGAGAACGACCCGACCAATTAAGGCGGGGCGGCGCATCGCCGCGATAGGGGCGAAGCGGGCCAGGGTGCTGCTCACCGTGAGGCGGGCCGGCCGACCCCCCTAAGTCAACTCACGAGCTTTTAAGCGCAACAACTTAAATATCGCTATGGGTTTGGAATTACGCGCATTTCTTGGCACGGACTTGCCCTCAATGGATCCTCGTTAAGGGATTTAGATTGTACTCATTTCATTACGGACGGACTCATAGAGCCGGTATTGTTATTTATTGTCACTACCTCCCGTGTCGGGATTGGGTAATTTGCGCTTTCTTGCCTTCCTTGGATGTGGTAGCCGTTTCTCGGGCTCCCTCTCGGAATCGAACCCTAATTCTCGTCACCGTCACCACCATAGTAGGCCACTATCCTACCATCGAAAGTTGATAGAGGCGAGAAATTTGAATGATGCGTCGCGGCACAAAGGCGTGCGATCCGTCAGTTATCATGAATCATCGAACAGCGGGCAAAAGCGCGTCGACCTTTATCTAATAAATGCATCCCTTCCGGAAGTCGGGGTTTGTTGCGCGTATTAGCTCTAGAATTACTACGGTTATCAGAGTAGCAAATACCATCAAACAAACTATAAGCGATTTAATGAGCCATTCGCGGTTTCACGATGCGAATTTGTTCATACTTACACATGCATGGCTTAATCTTTGAGACAAGCATATGACTCTCTTGGCGGGATCAACGGTAGCATTCCTCGCGGCGTCGGCTTTGCGCCAGCCCTCAACATGCGCGTGAGCAGCGAGAGAAGTCTAGCGAGCTGGCGGCGTCGTCGTGTCAGAGACAAAATGCATAGGCATCGAGGACAAGGGCACGAGCCCCACTCTCAAAAATATTTTCGCGCATCAAAGCGCGATCGAGCACGATTGCATCGGCGAGCCCACCGATTTAAGAGAGGCGCACTCGAGACACAAGGCGCGATTGTGGTCACCACGCACGCAAAAAAGGGCACGAGATGGAGAAGGGGCGGCAACACATCCATAATTCCATCGGCAGAGTGCGCAACACGGGATCCGTCGCGCCCCTTGGGTTCTATTAGAACAAGAGGAGTCAATGAAGAAGAGTGCGGCTCGGCGATTCGATGCGGGTACCGCGGAACTGCCAATACACACAGCAAAACACCACTCATATGCCCATTGCGTACTAGTAGTAGCACCGCGCTGCCGGCCAACAACCCACCCAACCAATGTATTGGTAGGGGGGCGGAAGAACAATGAAGCGAGGGCACACACACAGCGCAGCAGCACGAAGCTGCGAGGACAAAAATCCCCGCAGCGCTTGAGTCGAGCCAAGGCCAGAGCCTACAAACTCAACTTGCGCCCCCGGTGGCCGTTGCCGTCAAAGGACTTGGTGCTGGGGTCACGGCGGGCGGCCCAGAATGCGAGCAAGGCCTTGGCAAGGCAAGGCAGGCGCAGAGTGGTTGCCGACTTGGGAGGCGCAGGCGTCCTAAACATGCCCGGGGAGAATGGGCAAACCAAGCTCGAGCCCATAGCAATGCATAAGCCCCCAAGAGATCTTTGCGATATAGGGAACTTGGTCTTGGAGTCGTTGGCTACATTTCTATGAGCGCGCGGGCTTGGCCGGCCGGAAAATCAACCCCCCCCCTAGCGCGGCGGCGGCCACCCACCACCGTTGATGAGTCATTGTGGGACAATCCAGGCCC
Source organism: Gossypium anomalum (assembly GCA_025698475.1). Lineage (NCBI taxonomy): Eukaryota > Viridiplantae > Streptophyta > Magnoliopsida > Malvales > Malvaceae > Gossypium > Gossypium anomalum. The sequence goes on from CM046962.1 coordinate 10,889,659, forward strand.
CATGGGAAGTGAAAGCGCACCCACCTCGGCTTTGGGGGGGCCACGTCGAGGCGGCGGATCTCTACCCCCTAAAGAGCTAAAAAAAACCGTCAATGCGCTGCAGGCGACATTCGTATATGCGAAGCGGGGACACTTTTCCTTAGCGCTTTGTCAAGCGCGCAAGGTGCCTAATGCGCTCGAGGCTCCCCCCCCATCCAGGCACCAAGGTTGCCGATCTTGTCGTCAGAGGCTCACGCGCATCAGAGGCACCAAGGTGCCGATCTTTTTCGAGCTCCCCCCATCAAGCGCCAAGGTGCGCGTCTTTGCTCGAGGCTCCCACATCAAGCGCGCAAGGTCTGCGGTCTTTGCTCGAGGCTCTGCATCAAGCGCGAGCTCCGGTCTTTGCTCAGCTCAGCGCGCAAGGTGCGGTCTTTGCTCGAGAGCGCAAGGTCGCGCATCATCAGCGCGCAAGGTGCGGTCTTTGCTCGAGCTCCCGCATCAGCGCGCAAGGTGCGGTCTTTGCTCGAGCTCGCGCATCAAGCGCGCGCAGTCAAGGTGCGGTCTTGCTCGAGCTCCGCGCATCAAGCGCGCAAAGGTGCGGGTGCTTGCTCGAGCTCCGCGCATCAAGCGCGCAAGGTGCGGTCTTTGCTCGAGCTCGAGCGCATCAAGCGCGCAAGGTGCTCGCTCGAGCTGCATCAAGCGCTCCAAGGTGCGGCTTTGCTCAGAGCTCCGCGCGCGCAAGGTGCGGTCTTTGCTCGAGCTCCCGCATCAAGCGCCAAGGTCGGTCTTTTCGAGCTCCGCTTTGCTCAGCGCGCAAGGTGCGGTCTTGCTCGAGCTCGCACATCAAGCGCCGGAGTGCGCGTCTTTTTCGAGCTCACAGCGCACCAAGGTGCGGTCTTTGCTCGAGCTCGCGCAAGCGCACCAAGGTGCGGTCTTTCGCTCGCTCCGCAAGCGCGCAAGGTGCCGGTTGCTCGAGGCTCGGCTCAAGCGCGCAGTCAAGCTGCCGGTCTTTGCGCAAGCTCGCGCATCGCGCGCCAAGTGCCGTCTTTGCGAGCTCGCTTTGCATCAGCGCGCAAGGTGCCGTCTTTGCTCGAGCTCCCCGCATCAAGCGCGCGCAAGGTGCGATCTTTGCTCGAGGCTCTGCGCAAGCGTCTAGGTTGCACCGCCAGCGTCCTAGGGTCAAAGGTCGGCGCGTGCAAGCACCAAGGTGTCGTTGGTGCACGATGCGGCACGACCAAAGGCCCAAGGTGCGAGGAGGCTCTTGTTCCAAAATGGGAGGGACGGGGCGACTCGTTGCATCATTTTCTATATTAGAGATGCCTCGAGAACCCGGAAAGCTCGCGGAATCGAGGAAATGGATCGCGGAGCACCAGGGAACCTAGCCGGCGGTGGGGGGGCTGCCGACGTCGGGCATGAAATGGGCGTGGGCGGTGCCCTTGACAACCCTGCTCGCTCAATATCCTCCCCCCTAAAAGCTAAAAAACTTGGTCAATGTGCTGCGGGCAACATTCGTAATATGCAGAAAGCGGGGACACTTTATGGTGCGGCGCCGCACCAATGGGGGCCCAAAATTAGCTTTGGTGATGGACCCTTTGCATCAGATGCACCAAGGTGCGATGCTCCCACACATCGAAGGGTGGTGGTGCCGATGGCCGCACCTGGGGGATGGTGTGCGAGGCTACGCCTGCGGCCAGGGGCGATTTTTGGCGGAGGCTCTTGTTTGCAAAAGAGGAGGGGGCCGGGGCGATTCATTCATTGTTGGGTGCAGAACATGCAGCGGCATCGAATTACACCTTTGGGATTGGGGAGGGGCCGGGGCGATTCATTCATTAT
>CM046962.1:10895456-10937956 GCA_025698475.1 Gossypium anomalum
TTCAGAATTCTAGACATATAAATTTAAGTCCCTAATTATTTTTCTTAAATTTGTTATGATTTTTCAAAGTCAGAACAGGGGAACCTGAAATCATTCTGACCTTGTCTCACAAAATTTATCATATCTCATGATTTACAATTCCATTGCTTACATAATTTATTCTATAAGAAACTAGACTCAATAAGCTTTAATTTCATATTTTATTCATCCTCTAATTCGATTTCTACAATTTTTGTGATTTTTCAAAGTTAGACTACTGCTGCTGTCCAAACTGTTTTAGTGCAAAATGTTGATTTCCATTTTGTCCCAAATTTCACAATTCATACAATTCAGTCCTTGATCAATTAACCCTCAATTAAGATAATTTTCTCAATTAATACTTTTCCTAGACATTATAAGTTATTTCATAATTATTGAAATTCAGAATTTCCATATAAAACTCTAACTTCAAACTCTTTTACAATTAGGTCCCAAACATTCACTTTCTATTCAATTCTTTCAATAAAATCAGCATATAAATAATTTAAAGCTCTAATTCCATGCCAAATCATCATGTACTTCCAGCACATATTCATAGCAACTTTCAATTTCTTTCATAGAATCAAAAACTAATGAATTCAACAAGTGGACCTAGTTGTAAAGGTCACAAAAACATAAAAATTTCAAGGAGAAAGCAAGAATTAAACTTACATGAAGCAAGAGTATGAAAACCAGCTTGAACCCTCCTCCATGGCTGTTTTTCAGCTGATGAATATGAAGAGAAAATGAAGAGAATTCTAGATATTCCAATTTAGTCCTATTTTTATTTAGCCAATTTTGGCAATTTTCCAATTTTGCCCTTATTTCATCCATTTCCTGATTTTTCTCAGCTATTGCCGCAAAAATATCTCCTTTAGGATTATTTGCACTTTAGGTCCTTCCTCATTTGACAATTGAGCTATTTAATCCTTCTAGCAACTTTTTTACACCTTTTCAATTTAGTCCTTTTTATTTAATTAACCACCCAAACGTCAAAATTTTCTCGACTAAATTTTAATACTACCTCACTAACACTCCATAAATATTTCTAAAAATATTTATGGCTCAATTTATGAAGTCGAGATCTCGATACCTCTCCTCTCGACCCAATTTACTTAATTAATTCTTTTTAAATACCAAATTCACTAATTCAAAATACTTTTATATTCGCATTTGACTCATAGGTATTAATTTATTAAATTTTTAACTCACCCGTCGAATTTGGTGATCTCAAATCTCTATTCTCGATACCATCAAAATTAGGATGTTACAACTCTCCCTTTAGGGATTTCGTTCCCTAGAAAATCTTATCGAGAAAAGAGGTTAAGGTTTCAAAGATAAATCCTCCATCTGTAATGTTGCCTAAGAACCTTACATAATACTCGATTACTTTAAATTTTCAGAATGTCATTATACAATATTAATTAAGTAATCATCACTACAAAGTAAACAAAACTTCATTACTCAGAGCATACATATCTCGTTTACTCCTCTCAAAGGTTAATTGATAGCTACTCACAATCTTTCAACAACTCAAATCATCATTAACATGTCTTAAATTCAAATTTTTCCGTAATATTCGACACTTTAAACTCTTGGAATCGAGGATTATGTAGCAAAATTTTTTAATTTTTTTAATTTTTTAAATTTTATTTATATATATATATATTTTTAGACTATCCATCTATTTACTCATGAATACATAAAATTCATTTCCAAACTCGAGGATGGATTTACATGTATATATCTCAATTTACCTTCCAAGCTGAATAACTTGTTTTGATTAAAACATTTTATTCCATCTTAAGCCGCATCAAACAATAATAACCTTTTCAAACAATTTCCTCTTCAAGTTGTTAGAACAACTCAATCACATAATCTTTCACAAATTTACGTAACATGCTAGTCAAAAGCTTTACTAACGGCATTAGTTCAAACAAAACACCACATCTCGATTTATCTCATTGACCTTAATCAATATTACCTAATAAAAGAAAATTAATATAAAAATTTAGCTTGAACAATCACAATCCACACTTTGTTGATGTTAATCTTCTTAAGAAAACTCAAGAATTCTGATAACACATTGTTTAGATATCATACCGGATAAGTTGATTGTCCTCTTCTTTAACGTGGCATCACTTAATTTGAATGATTTTCAAAGCAGTCTATCATCTATCCAGAACTGCTTTTACTTGCTAAACCATTCTTATCTCCTGACCACTTTATTCCACTTTTTGAACTCTTTTGTTTCACACTTGTGAACTTATTCAATATAAATTTCATAAACTTTATTATATAATACCATAATGATAGGGGTGAAGATTGTAAAGCCTCGACTTTTAGCTCTTATATATATACACACATCTAACATATCATTTATCAATCAACATAATATCATATAAATACCAAACAACATAGTAGCGCTCATCACAAGATAAACTTTTATTTCATTTCATACATCATCACATCCATATCATGAACTCTTTTCATACCTTTCCAAGTTTCAACTCATCATAAACACATTCTTACTCGGACACATTAGTGTCACTTTCAACACTTCGAAATAACTCGCAAAAAGTATTTACAATCTATAAGTAAAATAAAAATTTGATCGGATTATACGATCACTCTATCACGATTTATATGGCATGTATCTCTAAACACTTTACACTATTTTCTTTTGATCATGAATTTCATTATTTCTATAATTCTATAGTTTCTTTTGCACATATTTACCTAGTTTATCATTTATATCCATTTTCTATCCTTTCATTTCACATTTTATTTTCAATTCAATTTTCACATTTGCCTCTCGAGCTTTTACCAGAGGAATAGAAGATAATATCATATGAATCTTATTATCAAGTGTTTTATCACATATATTAGCTTGGAAAACCAAAGAAAGATAGAGTAATACGCTTGTGAATCAATCGGACTTGCGATAATTTACTGTCTATTATAGCATCCAAACATTAACAATTGCATATGCCTCTGAAAATATCAAGACATATAAGATACCCACATAATATCCCAAAAATTTACTATAATATACCCAATTATAACTGCTATATTCAAATATTTTTTTGCAATTTATTTACCAATCTATTAACTAGTATAATCATCAATAATTTCACATCATTCAGTTCACTCAAAGAAATTAATTTGGAAGGAATTTTCGATTAACCATTACTAGTAAATACCATATTTGAACAAATCGATTTTCTATATAAATAACTTCTTTATTTAACGGTGAGTGCTATGTATATCGACTAGTTTTAGGAAAAATTTGATGTCTCTATTCAGAACCCATCTTTACCTATTAACTCATTCTCGGTTTATTTGTATTATCAATTGTTCAACCATTGAACTTTTTCACTTTCCGCCTCAATTTAATCAATATAAATCTCATGAATTTCATTGCATATAATCAGTATTAGTAAATGGGTATAGATCGTAAAGCCTCATAATTTAATTTTCATGTATTTACTCATATAACATTTATTATTCTCAAGTATTATAAAACATTTATCCGTACTTTTACAGTCTTCGCTTCATCATAACTAACATTTTTACTCGTGGATAATCATTTACCTTGTAACAAAAATTGTTTACTTTTTATTTAATGAGGCCCGATGAGACTAGATAGAACACTTGGATATACAGGACTTATACGAGAGGTGCATTATTATGCACTAATGAACAGAGCAATCGAAGTGCTATACAGAGAGCAAATGTGCTAATCGAGAGCACCGACGTGCTAAATATCGAAACCTTTCAGCGTGCTAGTAATCGAGAGCACTAGCGTGCTAAATATCCAGAGAGCACAAATGTGCTAATTAGAGAGCATGCTGAAGTCCCTTAACATCCTAGTAGTTCTAATCTTGTCTACTTGGGCAAATTATTTAATACGTGCATATCACTTTTACACCTTTTGCATAATATTTTTTTACATGCTTTACAATTTAATCCTTGTACAATAATTTATATGCTTATATCTTCTGTATCTTCAATACATGTAATATATTTCAAATTCACTATTCATTCATAATTCTCTAATAATCCTTATCATGTACTTCATATATCACATTTATATATTTTGTAATTTAGTTATCAGCACAATATTTCATATAGTAATATAATTTACTTTTAATAATACATATAACATAATATTCATCATCGACATGTATTATAAAACTTTTATTCATGCCCTTTTTCTTTTCTTTTTTTACCTATTCATCATAATCAACTTTCTACTTGTATACTTGAGTATCGTTTTTAGCATTATCGAAATTAACTTGGTTATAAATATCTCTTTCTATAAGTAAAACAAATTCCATTAGAGTTAGAGAGATATCACACTATCACATATTTTAATGACATGCGTTTTTAGACTTCACATATACTACGTTTGATCCGAGAACCGACTAAACCGTAGCTCGATACCATTAAATGTAATACCCCATACCCAGTACACGAGACCGAGATAGGATCACGAGGCATTACTGAGATTTTCGAATAATTTCAATTAATTTATATTATTTAGTATTCATTTGCATGTTTCATGTAACATTCTTTTCATATATATATTCAATTCAAAATATCATATAAAATACGATACAATACTTAAATTTTCATATTTACATGTTCATGCAGGATATACGAATCTACTCTGCGACTAAATTGTAGAAATACTAAGATTTAGGGGCATATTGGTAATTTACCGTATTCCCAAATTGCCAATCTTAAATTGATAATTTCATTCAATTTATTAATTTAGATAATAAAACAATTCATTCCCTTCAATTTAGTCATTTTGACATTTTTACAAAATTACCCATAAAGTTTTACTTTTTATTTAATTTAGTCCTTGAGCCTAAAACATACAAATTAGCCATGCTAGATGAATATTCATACATATTTTCCTCCTCCTCCTCTCCATTCCACATCCTTAGTATAAACAACACACTTGTAGGTAACATTATCCGTAATTTTCACTATCTACTTATGTGAATATTCAAGCTGTCCGTCTGTGTCATAGTCACTAAATTATTTTTATCTTGAGCTAAAGAACTCCAAATTAAGATCCGCTAATTTTTCCTGAAACTAGACTCATATAACCTCTTACTATAAAAATTTCATAATTTTGGTTGGGCCAATTAATACAGTTTATTCATTAAAGTCTCCCCTGTTCTGCTATCTGACAGTTCCGACCCTTCTTCACTAAAATTAATTATCTCCTCATTACAAGATTCAAATGATGTTCCCGTTTGTTTCTTTTGAAAATATACTCATTCAGAATTCTAGACATATAAATTTAAGTCCCTAATTATTTTTCTTCAATTTGTTATGATTTTTCAAAGTCAGAACAGGGGAACCCGAAATCATTCTGACCTTGTCTCACAAAATTTATCATATCTCATGATTTACAATTCCATTGCTTACATAATTTATTCTATAAGAAACTAGACTCAATAAGCTTTAATTTCATATTTTATTCATCCTCTAATTCGATTTCTACAATTTTTTGTGATTTTTAAAAGTTAGACTACTGCTGCTGTCCAAACTGTTTTAGTGCAAAATGTTGATTTCCATTTTGTCCCAAATTTCACAATTCATACAATTCAGTCCTTGGTCAATTAACCCCTCAATTAAGATAATTTTCTCAATTAATACTTTTCCTAGACATTATAAGTTATTTCATAATTATTGAAATTCATAATTTCCATATAAAACTCTAACTTCAAACTCTTTTACAATTAGGTCCCAAACATTCACTTTCTATTCAATTCTTTCAATAAAATCAGCATATAAATAATTTAAAGCTCTAATTCCATTCCAAATCATCATGTACTTCCAGCACATATTCATAGCAACTTTCAATTTCTTTCATAGAATCAAAAACTAATGAATTCAACAAGTGGACCTAGTTGTAAAGGTCACAAAAACATAAAAATTTCAAGGAGAAAGCAAGAATTAAACTTACATGAAGCAAGAGTATGAAAACCAGCTTGAACCCTCCTCCATGGCTGTTTTTCAGCTGATGAATATGAAGAAAAATGAAGAGAATTCTAGATATTCCAATTTAGTCCTATTTTTATTTAGCCAATTTTGGCAATTTTCCAATTTGCCCTTATTTCATCCATTTCCTGATTTTTCTCAGCTATTGCCGCCAAAATATCTCCTTTAGGATTATTTGCACTTTAGGTCCTTCCTCATTTGACAATTGAGCTATTTAATCCTTCTAGCAACTTTTACACCCTTTTCAATTTAGTCCTTTTATTTAATTAACCACCCAAACGTCAAAATTTTCTCGACTAAATTTTAATACTACCTCACCAACACTCCATAAATATTTCTAAAAATATTTATGGCTCAATTATAAGTCGAGATCTCGATACCTCACTCTCGACCCAATTTACTTAATTAATTCTTTTAAATACCAAATTCACTAATTCAAAATACTTTTATATTCGCATTTGACTCATAGGTATTAATTTATTAAATTTTTAACTCACCGTCGAATTTGGTGATCTCAAATCTCTATTCTCGATACCACTGAAAATTAGGATGTTACATGACTTATCATGTTTCTTTTGAAATAGCACTAGTGCACCATACGGAGATTTAGATGGCCTAATGAATCCCGCATCTAAAAGCTCCTTTAACTGTTTCCGTAATTCCTCCAATTCCAGCAGGGACATATGATATGGGGCCCTAGCTGGCGGCACCATGTTAGACACCAATTCGATTCTATGATCCACCTCCCTCTTAGGTGGAAAACTCTTTGGCAATTTTGCGGGCATCACATCTCGAAAGGATTGTAGGACTTGGCCCACTTCCTTAGGGATCTCACCAACGGTCTTATCGGTTTCCTCTATCTTCAGAGTGGCTAAGTAGGAAACTTCATCCCTACGTACTCCCTTAGCAAATTGGATTGCGGATAATGTTTTCCCTTACAGGCTCCTCTTTCTTGTCAATCTCACCATGCATTGATGGTTCGAATCCGAGATCACCATGAAGTTACCGGAAGGACAAATCGTAGCATTAACCTGATCAAGGAAACTCAATCCAACTACAAAATCATAGTCATCAAGCGGTATTACCTTGATGGACGCCTTACCAGTCCAATCGCCGAATTGGAGGTTTACTCCCTTTGCTACTCCCTTGATTGGAACACTTTCCGAATTCACCGTTTTAATCCGACCCGGCTCATTTTCAATCTTGAGGCCAAGTTTATGTGCCGCCCCTTCGGACATGAATAAATCAGACGCACCCGTGTCGACAAGTGCATTCAACTTTCTGCCAGCCACTATGATGTCTGCAAACATCAGCCCATGACTCATCTTGTCTTCGACACCCCCTAGTATCGAACCAAGATTGTTATCCTCCACATCGGACTCCACTTTTGCTTCCGTAGCAGCAAGCGCGGCCTTCTTTGGACAGTCCCTAATCATGTGCGGGCCATCGCAATGAAAGCAACTTATAGGCCCTCCTTTCTTTTTATCCCATGGCTTCTTACCGTTGCCATTTCTAGTGGGCCTTTCTTTGTCTCCCCCACTATTTCCCTTGGGATTGAATCTGGGCTTAGAGGACTCAGGCCTATCTTTCTTCCCACCAAATTCAGCCAACGATTCTGCCACAGACATGGCCTTGGTAAGCTCTTGCACTCCTCGGCGTTGCAACTCTTGCTTCGCCCACGGTTTCAATCCATCCATGAAGGAAAAGAATGCCTCTTTCTCACCCATATCTGAGATCTGAAGCATTAGTTCGCTAAACTCCTGCACATACTCCCTTACAGTGCCTTGTTGCGAAAGCCGACGCAACTTTGCCCGAGCTTCATCCTCGGCATACTCTGGGTAAAACTGTGCTTTGAACTCATACTGGAACTCCTTCCAAGTTCCAATTTCTGTCCCACCCCGTCTCACATCGGTGGACCTACGACGCCACCACAACAAAGCAACGTCAGTAAGATACATAGCAGCAGTAATTACCTTAGTGGCATCATCCGTGATGCCTTTGGCACGGAAGTATTGCTCGACTCCCCACAGGAAGTTGTCCACATCTCTCGCGGACCTTGTTCCCTTGAATTCCTTGGGCTTGGGAACATCAACACTGGGCTTGGGCGCGACAGCAGCTAACCCACCATTGCCCAAAGCAGCCTTGTAGATTGTGAGTTCACCCTTGAGCTCCGCAATCTCCTCTTTCAAGGCCGTCATCATAGCCTCAATGGCATCACTCCTGCCACTAAGCTTTTCCTCAATCGCATCATCCCTAGCAGTCAGCTTCTCAACATGGTCCAACACATAGTCCCTAAGTTGCTCCTTCATGGACAGCAACCCATCGTTGACCTTATCATCGATATCATCAACCCTCTCCTTGACATCCCCCACGGATTCTTCGAGAGTGATGACTAGATCTTCCAAAGCCGACAGTATGTCCCTCGAGCGGCTAGCTTTCCTAGCCTTCCCATGGGTCTCCATTCCATCAATATTCTCAGTAACGTCTTTCGACATCTTTCGATGGTGCCTTCGAACGCTAGCTCGGATACCAACTGTCACGGACTTAGAGTTTTCACAAGCAATCCGTGTGGCCTTAGGCAGTTTCTTTGCTCACAAACACCTAAGTCAGCCTAACTCGCAACAATTGAGGATTCAACTGAATTCCTCTAAGGCACCCATGAAGAACAACAGAAGAACGAAGTAAGAACGATCTTAAAAGATGAACAAAAGCCATAGAGAAATTAAGAACACTTGAGAGAAAAGTTTGAGTGAATGCTCTCAAAAATTCTATTAATAACTGAATGAATTACAATAAGGGGGAGAGGCCTCTATTTATAGTTGAGCCTTCCCAATATCAACCGTACAGATCGAAATACATCAATGGCCTAGATTTAAAGCTATCTAGATATCAAATCTCTAAGATTACAAAATTGTATCAAAGATTACATTAAAGTCTAGGATTATATATCTTTGAAGATCCCGTTCCATATTTGAAAAGCATATCTTTGAAGATCACTTTCCATATTTGCCAAGCTTCGGAGATGGGCTTTCAGTCTCTCCGAGCACTGGATCCGTCTGATTGGGCCAAATGACCTCCCTCGAATTCGATATATCGCACAAGTTGGTCATGGTTGCAAGCTTCCCTTCGCAACCCATGACACTAGACGGTTCGATTAGTCTTTCGCCCCTATACCCAAGTCAGACGAACGATTTGCACGTCAGTATCGCTGCGGGCCTCCACCAGAGTTTCCTCTGGCTTCGCCCCGCTCAGGCATAGTTCACCATCTTTCGGGTCCCGGCAGTGTGCTCTCACTCGAACCCTTCTCGGAAGATCAAGGTCGGTCGGCGGTGCACCGCGAGGATCCCGCCAATCGACTTCCTTGCGCCTTATGAGTTTTCTAGCCCGTTGACTCGCACACATGTCGAGACTCCTTGGTCCATATTTCAAGACGGGCGAATGGGAGCCCGCAGCCGATGCGAACGAGCACGCAGTGTGCCAAGCACGCCGAGAGCGCGTCTTTGATCCCACGATCGGGCGACGACGTCTCCACAAGCGTATCAAAGGCGGGCTTGGGCGCCGCCACGACCAGCGTCGGTCCACGCCCGAGCCGATCGGCGGGCGACTCTCTCGCCGTTCCACAACCGACCGAGCGCGCATCGCCGCCCCATCCACTTCCCTCCCGACAATTTCAAGCACTCTTTGACTCTCTTTTCAAAGTCCTTTTCATCTTTCCCTCGCGGTACTTGTTCGCTCTCGGTCTCTCCCGTGTTTAGCCTTGGACGGAATTTCTTGCCCGATTAGGGCTGCATTCCCAAACAACCCGACTTGTAGACGGCGCCTCGTGGTGCGGCGAGTCCAGCACGACGGGCTCTCACCCTCTCCGCGCCCCTTTCCGGGGACTTGGGCCGATCCACACTGAGGACGCTTCTCCACTACAATTCGGATACACGGTGGCACTCGATTCTTGCCGGGCTTTTCGGTTCGCTTCGCCGTTACTAGGGAATCACGGTAAGTTTCTTTTCCTCCTCGCTTATGGATATGCTTAAACTCGGCGGGTAATCCCGCTGACACGGGGTCGCGATGCGAGCACCGTCCTTTCCGCGATGCCGAAAGGGTTCAAGGGTCTCGATCGACGAACGCGCACGACTCGAACGAGGTTACTTACAGATATTACCACCGATTGTCGCGACGGTTATGTCGTCGAGGACTCGGAATTTAGGCCAATCGCTAGCTTGTGGGCGCGGAAGGCCAATTTTCGCCAGCGGTCCAACCGAGTCCCGAGGATCGGGGTTGGATGGGGGTGACGATGCGTGACACCCAGCGCGCGTGCCCTCGGCCTAATGGCTTGGGCGCAACTTGCATTCAAAGACTCGATGGTTCACGGGATTACGCAATTCACACCAAGTATCGCATTTACTTTCACGTTCTTCATCGATGCAAGAGCCGAGATATCCGTTGCGAGAGTCGTTCTATATATTTTGCGACAAAAGAACAACATCATCAAGCAGCGACACGCGAGCGGCAGTGCGACAACGATAGGCGTGTCCCTTTTTCATTTCGATTCCTTGCGCGATTCGCGCACGGGGTTTGTTCGTTTGCATCGAAGAAGTTGATCCTAACGTCTCACCCCACCCGATGGGCAAAGGGACGACAAGATTGGCCGCTCGGACACGCGGGGGTGGCGAGGCGATGATACGCCGCACCACCTCCGATGTTGTTTACAACGCGTTCATGGGTCGCTCGCTGGCGTGTTTCGACAATGATCCTTCCGCGAGTTCACCTCACGGAAACCTTGTTACGACTTCTCCTTCCTCTAAATGATCGGGTTCGGTGGACTTCTCGCGACGTCGCGAGCGTGAACCGCCAATTTCAATGATCTATCCCCATCACGGTGATATTTCAAAGATTACCCGGGCCATTCAATCGATAGGAGCGACGGGCGTGTGTACAAAAGGCGGGGGCGTAGTCAATGCGGTGATGACTCGCGCTTACTAGGAATTCCTCGTTGAAGACCAACAATTTCAATGATCTATCCCCATCACGATGAAATTTCAAAGATTACGGGCACATCGGCCAAGGCTATAGACTCGTTGAATACATCGATTGTAGCAGTGCGTGTTAGTGCGTCGCCCCCCGAACATCTAAGGGCATCGTCAATTCCTTTAAGTTTCAGCCTTGCGACCATACTCCCCGGAACCCAAAGACTTTGATTTCTCATAAGGTGCGGTGAGTCTTAAAAGTAACATCCGCCGATCCTGAGTCGGCATCGTTTATGGTTGAGACTAGGACGGTATCGATCGTCTTCGAGCCCCCAACTTTCATTCTTGATTAATGAAAAACATCCTTGGCAAATGCTTTTGTGATTGTTCGTCTTTCATAAATCCAAGAATTTCACCTCGACTATGAAATACGAATGCCCCGATCGTCCCTGTTAATCATTACTCCGATCCAGAAAGCCAACACAATAGGATCGAAATCCTATGATGTTATCCCATGCTAATGTATACAAGCGTAGGCTTGCTTTGAGTACTCTAATTTCTTCAAAGTAATAAATGCCGGAGGAACGACGACCAATTAAGGCCCGGGAGTGCATCGCCGCAGCAGGGAGGAGCGCATCGGTGCTCACAAAGTGAGGCGGACCGCCGACCCACCCCTAGTCTAACTCTGAGCTTTTTAATCGCAACAACTTAAATATACGCTATTGAGCCGGAATTACCGCGGCTATTGGCACGATTTGCCCTCCAATGGATCCTCGTTAAAGGATTTAGATTGTACTCATTCCAATTACCAGGACTCATAGAGCCGGTATTGTTATTTATTATCACTACCTCCCGTGTCGATTGGGTAATTTGCGCTACTGCTTCCTTCCTTGGATGTGGTAGCCGTTTTTCAAGCTCCTCTCCGGAATCGAACCTAATTCTCCATCACCCGTCACCACCATAGTAGGCCACTATCCTACCATCGAAAGTTGATAGGCGAAATTTGAATGATGCGTCGTAGGCACAAATGCCGTATGCGATCTGTCGAAATTATCATGAATCATCAGAGCAACGGGCAAAGCCCGCGTCGACCTTTTATCTAATAAATCCATCAAACAAACTATAATCATTTAATGAGCCATTTGCGCGTGCACTAGTATGCATGGCACCCACGCACACCAAGATCGACCAAGCAACCCACCCAACCAATGTATTGGTAGGGAGCGGAAGGAACAATGAAACGAGGGATCACACCACAGGCCACACCGATTAAGAGGCGCTGGCACGAGAACTCCACCACGAGGAGATGGAGAAGGGACGAAAATCCCACCGCACTTCGCACCCAGGTTCAATTAGAAACAAGCCAAGACCGAGCCTACAAACTCAACTTAGCGCCCCGCACAACAACAACAACCCAACCAATGTATTGGTGGAGCCGGAAGGAACAATGAAACGAGGGCACAAGCCGACTTGGTACTAGGGTCACGGCGCACTTGGTCGAGCCAAGACCGAGCTGCAAACTCAACTTGCGCGTCTCCAGGCCTTGGCAAGGCCAAGGCGCTAGGGTCGAGTGGTTGCCGACTTGGGAGCGCAGCGTCGCCGTAAACATGACGGGGAGAATGGGCAAGCCAAGCTTGAGCCCATAGCGATGCATAAGCCACCCTAAGAGATCTTTTCCCGATATAGGGAACTTGGTCCTGGAGTCGTTGGCTACATTTCTATGGGCACGGGCTTTGTAACAGCCCGATTTTGGGCCTAGTCAGAATAGTGGTTTCGGGACCACTATTCCGAGGCCAGAGAAAATGTTTTTAGTATTATTTTATGTGTTGTAATATAATTTTATAAGTGCATGTAAATTTTGGTAAGTTAATTTTAGCAATTTCTAGTGCAATTTCGAAAAAGGACTAAATCGCGTAAAAGGTAAAAGTTATGTTTTAATACCTAAAGGTGTTAAATTTCCTTGTATCTTAAATTGGGGGTCTTTAAAGTGAAATTAGGCCATTGAAAGTGTGATGGCCGGCCATGGGAGACAAAATTGTTGAAAAGTCAAAATTAGGTGAAATTTGGTCACCAATTTTGACTAGTTTTATTATTAACAAATCAAAAAGAAAAAAAAAAAAAAGCTATCATTTTTCTCTTCTCCTTCACCGAAATATGCAGCAAAGAAAGGGTTTTGAAGTTGGAAAATTTCAGCAACATACTTCTCTTGCTTGTAAGTGATTTTAATGTCTTTGCTTGATGATTTTTACATTTTTGGAACCCCTAAAGCATGAGCTTTCATAAGAGGGGACTATTTTGCAAAATGATGAAGAGTCTAGGGTTTTTCCATGAGAGTAAATGTGTTGTTTGCTGTGTTTTTATGGAAGATTATGAGTCCTAGTTGTCTAATAAACAACTTTTGTGAAAGAAATTGCATGAAAACACCTTAGAAAGGGCTAGATTGCTAAGTTGTAAAATGAGTTGTAAATGTGTAAAATAGTTGAAATTATGAGTTGCTATAGTTATGAAAATGGTTCATCTAGACTCAAGGAGTAAAGAAATGTGATGCAAATTATTTTACGAGTATTGGGGAAAAAGTACAAATATGCAAAAGTTTAGGGGTCAAAATGAAAATTTGTAAAAATATGATTTTTAGACCCATATGAATATTGTGACTGATTGGTAGGCTAAATGTGATATTATAGATCAAGGAAATCGAGATTTGGACCTAGAACGGAAAGAAATTGATTAAGGGATGATTATGTCCTTTTCACCTTTGTGGTATCGAGGTAAGTTCGTATGTAAATAATACCATGCTATACATGTATTTAAATGTTATCATTACATGAATTATACAAATATTAATGTGTATGTGATTAATAGAATTATGATAAGACAAAGCCTTGATAGGCGAGGAAAAATCTCGTTTGAACCTTAGAAATAAATTAGGATACGAGTGACATGTCACTAGGAATTATGAGTCTAGATGACTAGCTCGAGAGTGAGCATTGAAATGTCATGAGATATGAGGTAGCTTTAGCTACAATTGAGGCACTTATGTGCAAAGGCTTTTCCGAGTATCCAATTAGTATTCCAAGTGTTCAACGGGTAACCCGAGGAAAGAGTTGATGATGGTCCCAATGAGGTAAGTCATTGGTGAGTATGCACTTGAGTTATGTTACAAGTTGTGCAAGTATGTATACTAAACCTATGAGAATGCCTTGATATGTGATGATCTATGATGCATAATATGTGTTCTTACCATGATGGATGAAATGATGTTGTATTAATTTTGTGAGCAATGATCATGAATGAGTAACTTAGCCTTGATAGATTTGAGTTACAGCAGTAGTGTAACTTTGAAAATACACTAAAAATAGTGAAAAATGAGTTAGAGGCAGAATAAAATATGGGATTAAAGCTTAATGAGTCTATTTTCACATGAAAGAAACAGGGGAAGAAAAAGAATTCTATATTGTGTGATATTTGAATTCTTGTGAAACAGGGTCTGAATGAATTCGAGATCCCCTATTCTGATTTTATAAATTCACCATAAATTGTAA
Organism: Gossypium anomalum; assembly: GCA_025698475.1. Lineage (NCBI taxonomy): Eukaryota > Viridiplantae > Streptophyta > Magnoliopsida > Malvales > Malvaceae > Gossypium > Gossypium anomalum. The sequence goes on from CM046962.1 coordinate 10,909,999, forward strand.
AAAAATTATTAAGAGTCATAACTTACATGTATGGATTCCTTGTTGAGTCTATTTTTAACAGAAATAAACGGAATGGTCATTGGAATTCTGTACAGGGAGAAATTCGGTTCGTAGTCCACAGGGGTTAGAGTAGTTATACCCTGAAATAGGGAATATTTTAACTAATAAACTGTACTAAATGGCTTGACCAAAAATTCTGGAAATTTTATGAAAGAAATATAAATGAGTCTAGTTTCAGAGAAAATTTACGGAACTTAATTTGGAGTTTCGTAGCTCCAGAGATAAATAATTTAGTGACTATTGCGCAGGAAGACAGCTTGTCGTGAACTTAAGAATATGTTGTAAACATTGATAAAACAAGTTAATGAGTTGCTTATTGTTTTCATATGAACTTACTAAGCGAAAGCTTACCCCCTTCTTTCCCATGTTCTCTAGGGTTTCCAGGTTTGTTCGGGTTGGAGTTCGTCGGAGATATTATCACACTGTCAAGCTAACGCTATCGGTGTAGTGATTTCAAGTACTTTGAGTCTATGGCATGTATAGGAGTTTAAATATTAGAGTATGTGATATGGCTTTGACCATATGTGTTGGACTATTTTGATTATGGGATTGTAAATTCATTTTAATTATACATGCATGTGCTATGGTATTACGTGATGAGTTTATAATGATTATAGCTTGAATGTGGTAAAGATGTGAGAAAAATCTATGATATCTATTGCATGTGAAATTACCATGGTCATGTCATGTTAGGAATGTTTAAGTGCCTAATTTTGCCATGTTGTATGCTATTGTATAAGTATGTGTGCATGTGTTGTGAGGGTGACAAAATGGCTTGGAAAATAGCCTTGTATTTGTCCAAGTTTTTGGACATGGGTTCGGGACACGGGCGTGTGCCCTATACCCACACGGGCGTATGAAGCCTTGATGCAAAAGATTTTCTAAGTTTTTCATGAGTTCTCGGTTGGGTCCTGAACCACTCCGGATGTATGTTTTGGGCCTCGTAAGCCCGTATATGGGACAGATTGTATGTGAAAAGAAAAGTTTTTAATTATTTGAGATTTCATGGCCCTGTTTAGTATAGAAGTGTTAGTAAAAGTTAGGTAGCACCTCGAACCCCCGTCCCGGCGTTGGATGCGGGCGAGGGGTGTTACATTTAGTGGTATCAGAGCGTAGTTTAGTCGGTTCTCGGACTAACCTAGCGTAAGAGAGTCTAGCTATACATGCCATAGTATTACTCGTGATAGTGTGATATCTCCCGGCCCTAACAAAACTGTTGGTTAAGATAGGAATGAATTCCAACAGAGCAAATCTTGATAAAGATAAGAGTAAAGTTGAGATTATTGAATCATGCTTGTGACATGCTGAAAATGGGAAAGGTATGAAAAGAAATTCATGATTTTCATGTGAATTAGTATTCACTATGTGATACTCTTGAGTTAAAGAATGTGAAATAATGGAGTAAAACACAGTTAAGTTGTGAAAAACGCTTTTATGCATGTTAGTATTCATATGATGTTAAACGTCCAACTTGATTTGGCCAAGTGTTTATGAAAAGAAAGAAATTTGCTTGAATAACATAATGTATGTATGAATGCTTTTATTGCATGATTAATACAACATTATTTCATGCATATAGGGAACTTGGTCCTGGAGTCATTGGCTACATTTCTATGGGCACGGGCTTGATCGGCCGGAATATTGTCATTCCAGTCACTAGCGCCAGCGACTGACCCACCACCATTAATGAGTCGTTGCGGGATAACCCGACCCCCATGGGGGGTGAAGACGCACCCCACCTCGGGGGGCAGCGGATCTCTACCCCTTAAAGAGCTAAAAAACTTCGTCAATCTGCTACCAGGAGACATTCGTATGTCTGAAACGAGGACACTTTTCTTTAGCCCGCACATCCGAGGCACCAAGGCGCCGATGCTGCTCGTGGCTCCCCCACATCCAGGCACCAAGATGTCAATGCTACTCGGTGCTCCCACACATCTGACGCGCCAAGGTGCCAATGCTGCTCGAGGCTCCCGCACATCCGACGCACCAAGGTGCCGATGCTGCTCGAGGCTACCGCACATCCGAGGCACCAAGGTGCTAATGGTGCCCAAAGCTCCCATACATCCAGGCACCAAGTTTGTCGATGGTGCCCGAGGCTCCCGCACATCCTAGCACCAAGGTGTCGATGCTGCTCGGTGCTCCTACACATCCAAAGCGCCAAGGTGTCGATACTACTCGAGGCTCTCGCACATCTGACGCACCAAGGTGCTCGAGGCTCCCGCAATCCCAGCGCCAAGGTGCCGATGCTGCTCGAGGCTCCCCCACATCCGATGCACCAAGGTACCGATGCTACCCGAGGCTCCCGCACATCTGATGCACCAAGGTACCGATGCTACCCGAGGCTCCCGCACATCCGACGCACCAAGGTGCCAAAGCTCCCGCATATCCGAGCACCAAGGTGCCGGTGCTGCTTGAGGCTCCCACACATCCGAAGCACCAAGGTGCCGAAGCTGCTCGAAGCTCCCGCACATCCGGTCACCAAGGTGTCGGTGGTGCCTGATGATCCGGCACGACGAAGGGCTCAAGGTGTCGGAGGCTCTTGTTCCACAAAAAGAGGGACCGGGACGGCTCGTTGCATCATTTCCTATATTCCGGGATGTTTTGTCGGAGCACCATCGGGAAAGCTCACCGGAGCATCGCCGGAAATAGATTGCCGGAGCACCGCCGGGAATCTAACCGGCGGTGGGGGGCACTGACGTTCGGGCATGAAATGGGCATGGGCAGTACTCTTAACAACCCCTGCTCGCTCAGTATCACTTCCTCCCTAAAGAGCTAAAAAAACTTGGTCAATATACTATGAGGCGACATTCTTCTTTTTTTTGGATAAAAAGACCCGAGGGTCAACTTCAATTAATAGCATCATTTAAAACAAACTCATGGACCTCCGACGGATAGTCCATATTAAAATTCTTTGTATCATAAGTTTTGGCCCAATTACAAAGGGAATCTGCAACTTTATTACAACAACGTGGGGCCCAGCAAAAATTTTAAAAATTAAAGTAATGGATTTGCTTCTCGATATCCCGCAAACGATAGCCCAGCATAGTCAAATCAAAATTCCTTTTATGGAAGCGGTTCACAAGGCTGGCGCAGTCAGATTCCAGCTAAATGCGCGTCCAGTTATTAGACCGGGCAACCATTATGCTTTCTTCCATTGCCAGCATTTCAGCCACTCAGCATTCATATCCTTATAAACAACACCTGCCCGCCCGCCCGCCATGAACAAAGCCTACGAAGTCTCTAGCAACCAGCCCGAAATACACTATCTGCCCATGAACAGAAGCGTCGAAGTTAATCTTTATCACCCCTTGAGTCTGTTTCTGCCAAACTTTCTTATCCACTTTCCTTTGTAGCATCGATTCCTCCAGCAGGTTGAAGATCCAAAAATCCTTGCTCAGGGTCGCTGCTTTCTCCCATGTCACTTTTGCTCCTTCCTCAGCCCCCTAAAGATCCTATTATTTCTGCAGTTCCAAATATTCCAAAGGACGGTGATGAGGTCAGAAACCGCCTTGCAATCCATCTCTCTTGCCATGTCTTTGATCCAGTCAATATATTTGGAATAGTTCCCCACCAAAAAATTATGATTAAGCCCTCCATACTCAAGCACAGCACGAGCCATCGGACACTCCTTCATTGCGTAGATAAGGGTTTCCCTTTCTTTGCCCCATCTCCGATAGGTTTCATCGAAACCCGGACGGAATCTGAAAATTTTGTCATACGTAGGAAGTATATTATGGCCAATTCTCCAGCAAAAAACCCAAATTTTTGGAAAGGTTTTTAACTTCCAGATTATTCTCCAAAAAATCCTATGAGGGCCTAACCCCACCTGTTTGAGCAGCAGCCACGAATAAGCAGATTTTGAAGAAAACACACCATGCGGGTTATGGAACCAAGTACGACGATCTTCAGGGCCATTATGAAGAATGGGGATATTGAAAATATAGTCCCCCATATAATCACCATAGATATCCATGACCTTATTCTTGTCCCATCCATCATTGTTGTCATTGAACAAATCACGCACGTATTCCTCTTTGACCAGCCTTCTGTCCAGACAAATAGATTGACCCGAAAGACCTTCAAAATCCCAATTATCATGCCAAATTTTAATCCTTTTACCGTTACCAACAGTCCAACCAAAACCCTCGTAAAGCTCCTTAGCCGCCTTTGCAATACTCTGCCACGTTAATGAGGGCTTGTCCATGTTTTTAGGTTGAAAGACATCACCATGTGGAAAGTATTTCGCGCTTAAAACCTTGTAGCATAGCGTATCCCTGCAGTTGACGAGGCGCCACACCTGTCTGCCCAGTAGCGCAACGTTAAACAAACGTAAGTCCCTAATGCCAAGGCCACCCATACCTTTTGGGTAACACAAACTATCCCAAGGCAGCATGTTCCAGCCCCTTTTCTTCTCCCCTCCTCCCCACTAGACCCGACTCATCATTGATTGGATCTCTTCGAGGACCCCTTTCGGAGTCATAAAGACCGAAAAAGCATAAGTAGGGATAGCTTGGATCACTGACTTAATGAAGATTTCCTTGCCACCATTTGACAAAAGGCGCTTCGACCAGCTGTTTATTCTGCTCACCAGACGGTCCAGGATATTCTGAAAAATGTTTGATCTTTTTTTATCAGCAGGGATGGGAAGACCAAGGTAACCATCCGATTTATCCACCACTTTCATATTGAGTAGATCCCCCAGCAGCGCACGTTGAGACGCAGGGGTGTTGGTGCTGAAGTACACCATCAATTTGTCCAGGTTAATACTTTGGCCCGACATCCTTGTGAAGTCGTCCAAAATTCTCTTGAAAGCTTCGACTTCCCCACGTTGATTCCTGACAAACAAAAGAGCATTGTCAGCAAAGAATAAGTGGTTAATCCTAGGGCCATCCTTGCTCGCACGAATGCCCTTGATGTTATTATCCTCTTGGGCTTTAAGCAACATGCGAGAAAGACATCCATACAAAAAAGAAATAAGTAAGGGGAAAGGGGGTCCCCTTGGCGAAGACCCCTCTCGGGACTAATGATGTCAGTAAGGGTCGTATTGCACTTAGCTCTATACCGAACCGTACAAACACAATTCATGATTTTATTAACCCAATCTCTAGAAAAACCCATTTTTATCATCACTTTCTCAAGGAAGCTCCATTCCACCCGGTCATATGCTTTGCTCATATCGAGCTTGATCACACAACCCTTGTTTGGTCCATTCTTGGAGCTCCGGAGGTAGTGCATGAGTTCATGAGCCACAAGGACATTGTCGTGTATCATCCTGCCAGGGATGAAAGCACTTTGATTTTGGCTAATACACTGAGGGAGCACAACTTTGAGCCAGTTAGCCAAAGCTTTGGAGATGATCTTATAGATGACCCTACACAAGCTTATCGGGCGGAAGTGTGTCATCTCACAGGGATTCTTAGTTTTAAGAATCATGACCAATAAGGAATCATTGATGAAATCCATGTTTTTATTGCCATTTAAGATATCCCGACACATTCTTAAAATATCGCAACCCACCACCGACCAATGCTCTTTGAAAAAGCTACCGGACAGCCAATCAATCTCCGGGGCTTTCCAAGGATCCATTTGCTTGAACGCCCTTTTAAACTCACCATCGGTGAACTCACTATTAAAGAAGCTATTCATATCGTTTGTAATACACTCCGGCACAACGCTCAAGTCGATATCCTCATCCGCCGCGATAGAGGTACTGAAAAGGTCGTGGAAATAGTTCCAAACAATTTGACAAATCTCATTCTTATCTTCATGCCACACTCCTTGCATATCCTTAAGCTTATCAATGCTATTTTTTCTTTTTACGACCCGTAGCCCTCACGTGAAAATAACGGGTATTACGATCGCCATCTGTGAGCCATTGAGTACGAGCCCTTTGCGCTCAATACTGCTCCTCCACATCATATAAATGGCCCAGTTGGCCACGAGTAGCCTTCAAAAGATTCGACGACCTCTCCCTATTATGCCCATCCATAATCTTACCAATCTTCCTCTCTAGACAGTTAATCTTGTCCTTCATTCTTTTATAACATTGATACTGCCACGGGCCCAGTTCCTCGCGGGTTTTATTCATCTTATCCAATATATCGTTGTTCTTGTCAGCCCAAATGTGATTAATGATCTCCTTAGCTTCCTTCTCCGTAGCCCAGCAAGCATCATACCTGAAGCAGGTTCCGTAGTCGCACCCTTTCTCCCTCGGCCTACAACCAGTCGTGTTTAACAAAATCGCCTCATGGTCCGACTTAGACTGGCGCACCACTTTGGTAGTAATAAAAGGCAACTTTTCGACCGTATCCTCAGAAATAAGAAACCTATCCAGTCTCTCTTTAACAAGGATAGCTCCCTCTCTGTTATTAGACCACGTAAACCATCCGTTGCTCGTTTTAATATCAACCAAAGCCAGCTCATCCAGGATATCTCTGAACTCATCCATAGGCTTTCTCGGCTTTCTGCGCCCCCCTTTCTTCTCAGCATTGTTAATATAGCATTAAAATCGCCCCCAACAATCCAACCTTCTTTGACCGTTCTTCGAACCCGTCTTAACATATCCCACGATTGGCTCCTTAAATTTGGGTCCGCTTAACCATAGAACCCAGTAAACCGAATCACCTCACTCTCATCCAACGTGACCAGAGAATCGATATGGTAATTAGAGAAGTTCTGCACATCAACTTTCACACCCTCCTTCCACATCAAAGCAAGACCACCGCTCTTGCCCTCAGAGTTAGTCGCCATAAAACCTTCCATCCTAGACATAGATCGAATACGAGAAAAGCCATTAGAGTGAATTTTGGTTTCACACAAGAAAATAATATCAGGAGCATTTGCAACAAGGAGTTGCTTTAACTCAAGAACTGTTGTGGGGTTGGAGAACTGTCGCAGGGTTTCCAACCCCACGACAGTTCCAACAAAAGATTTTCATGGTTCCTGGCGGGGTTGATCACTAGCCACCGCCTTTAAAGGTGAAATACTCTCCATTAGTCTTCTTCTAGCAGATTTAGATGGGCTTTCATCATGGTTTTCTCTATTCCACCCCCTCAGTCTCTTTCTCTTATGCTTGAAGCGTCCCATGTTGTCCCGGATCAACTTGTGGCTCATTTTCTCCACAGGCGAGTTTGATATCGACTCTTCTTCAACCCCCTTCTCTTTTTCTTTCTGACTAGGTTGCCCACTATCCTCCTTCGAATTTGTTTGGCTTTCCTCCCTGACATCATTTGAAAGATCCGTAGTCGATACTCTTTCAACCCCGTTCCTCCTCACACCCCTGTCTTGATTTAGGGTCACAATCGGTGCCCTCATCCAGGCCCCAACTAGAGATTCGGGCCATCCACCATATCTCCCTCCTTATTCTAACACTTGTGAATGGTATGTCCTATCAGTCCGCACAGATAGCAAAAGTTCGGGAGTCGCTCATACTTCAACACTCCTGTTGTCTCCTCTCCGTCTTTACTGACCAGTTTCACAACTCTCCTTAAGGGTTTAGAAACGTTAATCTTAACTTTCAGCCTCATAAATTCTGTCCATCCTCCGTTATGGTCCTTCCAGTCAATCGCCATGAGCTCCCCGATAGCTTTTCCCACAGCCAATGCCAGTTGGTGATCCATGAGTTCTATGGGAATACTGTAGACTCTTAACCAGAAAGGTGACCACCAGAACTCATAAGACTCTATATTCTTTCCCTTCTCAAATGGTACCATTGAGAATAGACATTTATCAAATAACCAGGGCATAAGATTTAGGATGCGGTCACGATCCTCCATACAGCCAAACTTAACGATGACTGCCCCTTCTTTTAGAGCAACGAAGTCCACCTCCTCTTTTGTATACCTAAGTGACCTAAATACTCTGTACATCGCTTCTCTGTTCGGCTGCTCCATCGCCATAATCTTTCCCACAGACCATGACTCAAAGCCTTGGGTATTTTTTCTACCGATTGTGCTCATCACTTGGACAGATTCCTCTTTCGAAAACGTCAACTTTCCCAAGAGCTCATTAATTTCATCTGTCATTATTGTCGCATCATTTTCTGGTTGTTCCTCCATATTCCAAACAAAACAGCCACGGCCAAGAACGCCAAGAGAGAGACGAAAATGGCCCTAGAGAACCCACAGTCAATGAAACCTTTCAAAGCACAAAAACGAAAAAGAAAATCAGAATCGAAGAAAACTAAAGAATTCGCAATAAGAACCTAGGATCAAACCAAAAAACCAAAGCAACACAAATCACCATACACATAAATTCGGGGAATAAACAGAAAGAAAGAAAAAAAGATACGAGCATCACTACAACCACAATAAAAACAGTCAAAAATTGCATGAAAAATAACTCCCAGCAAGAAACCCAAAAAGATCCCACGCTAGAAAAAGAAAAGAGATGAACCAGGCAAAACTCAGATGAAAACCTAATAAAATCGTTCGCAAGAAAAAAATATCGTACATGCATGCAAAAGGCAAAATGACGAAGGGTTTAAAAGAAACCCTGAAGCATGCAGAAATGAGTAAGATAGTGCGTAGAAAAATCAGTGAAAAACTTAAAGTTTCTGTCCACCGTGGGACCCGCCACAACGTGCAGCGAAACAAACCCTTATTAAAACATGCACAGCGTACGTGAAAAAAGATAACAAAGTTCACACAAAGATACCAAGAAACAAAAAAAAGAAAAAGAAAAAAAGGGGACAAACACCTTGAAAATCGATCGGTGGCCCTGCACAAACGTCTTTTCCAGAGATTGAAGACGGCAGATCCAATCCACATCAAAAACAATGCACCAAACAAAAAAAAAAAAAAGAAACTAATCGAGACTACAATCAGACAGCCACACTAACAAAGTTACACCCACGTAACCCTTCAAACTGCCATAATATTCGAAAATACAGGCAGACACACGGAAAAAAAACAAGAAAAGAAATCGCCAAATCTTGGAGCGAAATCACAAAAACACACTACCAGGAGACATGCTACCAGGTGACATTTTTTTTTTTTTTTTTAAAGAAAAACGACCCAAAAGTCAACCTCATTTTATTGCATCTTTAATAATCATGTCATGGATATCCACCGGATAATCCATATCAAAATACAAATCATTCTTGTTCTTAACGGCTAAGTTACAAAGAAAATCAGCTACATTATTGCTTGTTCGACTAATCCAATTAACTTGGACGAAAATAAAAAAATGAAGCGCATTACAGGCCTGCTTAATGTGTTGACCAAAAATAGTAATGTCTTTGGTCCTCTTGTTGACCGCATTGATGATCCCAGCACTGTCAGATTCCACGATTAGCCGCGTCACCTTTAATCTAGCTGCCAGTTTTAATCCTTCATTAAAAGCTTCCAGCTCCGCCCATCTAACATCCATTGACTTGTCCATGAACTTATAGCAGCCCCCGATAACGAAACCATCTTGGTCCCTCGCGATAGCGCCAATGCCACTGCTCTCATTCAAAACAGCAGTGTCAACGTTAACTTTGATGTAGTCAGACGGAGGTTTCTGCCATTCCTTATTCGTCATAGTCGGGGGTATAATCGCAGGCTCAGTCAGGTTATAAATTCTAAAATCTTTACTTAAAATCATCGCCCTTTCCCAGACCTTCACCGCTTCAACCATTTTCCCCTTGAAGACCATGTTGTTTCTATCATTCCAGTTGTTCCACAGCAGGGTTAAAAAATCTGCAGCAGCTTTTTTATCCAGTTCACGAAAAAATCCTCCAACCAATCAATACAGTTGTTGTAATCTCCGACGAGCAGCCTGTTGTTTAAGCCACCGGCAGCCAAAATCTCACGAGCCCTTTGACAGTCTTTCATAGCATGAAGCAACATTTCTTCTTTGTCTTTACATCTCGGACAAATATTTTGAAACCCTTGGCGAATGCAAGCAATATTGTCGAAAGTGGGAAGAATGTTGTGGCCAATCCTCCAGCTAAAGATTTTGATCTTCGGGAGCATCTGAAGCTTCCATAAAGCACGCCAGAAAAATCTGTGGGGGCCGAAACCAACCTTCTTAAGGAGCAGCCATGAATAAGCCGACTTACCCGTGTATAGTCCATGCGGGTTTTGCATCCACACCCTCGTGTCCTTAATTCCATTATGGGAAATGGGCAAATTGCAAATACGCTCTCCCAAATTTTTGCCATAAATCTCGATAACCCTCTCTCTATTCCACCGCATGTTGTAATGGTCCCACAAGTTTTTGACTTTTCTCTCGTTATCATTAAGGGGAGACCGACACACCAACTCTCCTAAGATGCCTTCAACGCCCCAATGATCCTTCCTTATGTCAATCATGTTGCCGTCGCCCACTTGCCAAAGAAAGCCATCCTTGAGGGCATCAACCGCCTTAGCAATGCTTGTCTATGTGAAGGAGGGTTTATCTTTGTATTTGAACACGTCGCCATCCGGGAAATACTTGGAACTTAACACTTTGAAACACAGTGTATTCGTTTGAGTCATAAGCCTCCAATCCTGTCTGCCCAGCAAAGCCAAATTGAAAAGTTATAGATCCCTGAAGCCCATGCCTCCTATTCCTTTAGGGTAGCACATTTTTTCCTAAGCCATCATAGCCCACCTGCGGGCTTTGTCGTTGTTATTCCACCACATACGACCCATTTGTGATTGGATTTCCTCTATAATGCCCTTTGGGCTAAGAAAACCGAGAACGCATAAGTCGGAATAGCTTGCATTATAGCCTTGATGAAAACCTCTTTCCCTCCGTATGAAAGCAAGTTTTTTGACCAGCTCCTAACTCTGCATGTACACCGTTTGATAATGTTATTAAATGCAAAATATTTTTTCCTGCTAACGGGAAGAGGCAATCCTAGATAAACATCTAGCTTATCAATAGTACGCATGCCAAGCATAGAACTGAAAAGATGCCTACGATCCATCGGGGTTTTTTGGCTGAACATAATCATAGATTTTTCCTTATTAACCTCTTGGCCCGAGACCCTACAAAAACATGCTATAATATTGACAACCTCTTCAACATCCCTTTTTTTATTCCGAACAAAAAGAAGCGTCATCGGCAAAAAAGAGGTGATTAATATGAGGCCCGTTTATGTTAGCCCGAATTCCCTTAATCAAATTATTATTCTAAGCACGAATCAAGAATTTTGAAAAAGCTTCCATACAAAATAAAAAGAGATAAGGAGAGAGAGGGTCCCCCTGTCTAAGGCCTCTTTCTAACACAATTGTTTCAAAAAGGGTAGAATTGCACTTGACCACGTAACGAACTGATCGAACGCATTTCATAATTTTCGTCACCCAAGCATCGGCATAACCCATTTTTATCATCACCTCCTCAATGAAAGCCCACTCCACTCGATCGTATGCTTTGCTCATATCGAGCTTAATGACGAATCCTTTGTTTGGACCATTCTTAGCACTTTAAAGATAATAGACAAGCTCATGGGAAATCAAAATGTTATCATGGATCATCCTCCCTGGAACAAAAGCGCTTTGATTCTGGCTAATGGATAATGGAAGTGTTTCCTTCATCCGGTTTGCCAGCACTTTGGCGACGATTTTGTATATCACCCTACAAAGACTAATGGGCCTAAAATTAGTCATGTCCACTGGCTCTTTAATTTAAGGGATTAAAACAATAATGGTATCATTTAAACAGTCCACATCTTTTTTTCCCCTAAGAATATCAAGTTATAGTTTAATAACATCCTCTCCAAAAACGTCCCAATTTTCTCTGAAAAAATTTCCCGACAACCTATCAATGCCCAGGGCTTTCCTAGGATCCATTTGATTGAAAGCCTCCTTGATCTCGTTTTCCGTAAAGTCCTTCAACAATCTGTCATTTACATCACCTGAAATATAGTTCTCAATATAGTCAAGGTTTAACATAGTGTTTGAATTTAAATTTGACTTGAATAACTTTTCGAAATACTCCCTGGTCGCCTTGCTTATATCCGCTGTATTCTTTCTCCAATGCCATTCATGTCTTTTAGCCTAGCAATGTTATTTTTTTTCCTCCTATTGGTAGCTCTAACATGAAAAAACCGGGTATGCCTGTCCTCTTCTTTTAGCCATTGGATCCTAGATCGTTGAGCCCAATATTTCTCCTTTTTGTCCAACAGCTTACCAAGCTTTAAGCTTATTACTCGCGTAAATACTCCCCTGGCTATCAATAACTTTGTTTATATTTGCCTGCAAGGTACCCATCTGGTTGGGCATTTGTCTAAGCTTTTTATATTGCCATCCACCAAGCTCTTGACCCACCAACTTGATCTTTCCCATAATATCCTTAGAAATTTTCTGCCACGCTTCCTTGATAATTTTCTTTGCTTCCTCATCTTTAGCCCAGCAAACATCGTATTTAAAACCAAGCCTTGGATCTCTAAGACTATCTCTCGGCTTCTGACCTTCAGTATCTAAGATAATTGCATCGTGGTCAGAAGTCGATTGACGAATCACCTTAGTCTCCAAAAAGGGAAAACTTGCCACATCGTTAGCAGACATTAAAAACCGATCAAGTCTCTCCTTAACCAACGCAGTACCTTCCCGTTGTTAACCCAGGTAAACCATCCATTATCAGTTTTCAAATCAACCATCGAGAGCTCATCAACGAATTCCCTAAAGTCATCCATAAGAGCACTTGGCTTTCTCCTACCCCCCTCTTTTTTCGTATTGTCGAGAATGGCATTAAAATCACCCCCAATGATCCATCTCTCCTTAACAGACTTTCTAACACTTCTCAACATATTCCACGAGCATTGTCTTTTGTTTGGTTCGGCATTTTCATAGAATCTCGTGAATCGGATGGGATTGTCATTCTCCATGTGGATTATCGAGTCAATATGGTTACTGGAATAAGTTTGAACTTTAACCTGATTGCTTTCCTTCCACATCATGACTAGTCCACCACTCTTGCCATTCGCGTTAACAGCCAAGCAACCTTCCACTTTACATTTACTGCGAACAGAAGAAAATTTATTAGCATTGATTTTTGTTTCACAAAGGAAGATTATGTCAGGATCATTCGCAACGAGTTGTTGCTTTAACTCACGAACTGTCGCTGGATTTCCAATCCCACGACAGTTTCAGTAGAGGATCTTCATTGGTTTTTACGCTAAACTTGCTAGGACAATAATAGAGCTTTCCCCTTTTGACTCCCTTGATGCCTCAAGGACGTGACAAAATATAAGACAATCCATAACCCGAGCACCAGAAATCCAGCAACTTCCCACGGCAAAGAGACTGCAATGTAAAAACACAGCAAAGAAGAAAGTAAAATAGTAGCATTCCAAAAAAGAACCGACACCATCACCTAATCAATCCAAAAGACTCATCCACTATAAAAAACCCCAAACGCGATTCAAGAAAGAAAATAACACAAAACCCTAGAGACAAAGAAGATGAAGCAGAACCCAACTAAAAAATGAACAGCTTAAAAAAAAGAACTGTAAAAAAACTTAGAAAACATGACAGAAATTGAAAACTACAAGTAAAGAAAAGCAAAATAGACGAAACGAGCAGAAACCTGAATAATGACTGACTCGGAGAAACCATCAGCAAGAAAGCCAACAAAACAAAACAGAGGAACGCACAAAAAGAAATGAAAGACACACCAAACCTGGCAAAACACCAAAGCCACCAAGGAGAAACCACAACAAGATAACAAGAGGAAAAAACACCAGAATCACATAAAAACACGAGGCAGCCAAAACACATAAAGAAGCGCAGTGTCAAAAACGCGCCCAGCCTTGCATGTAAAAAACAAACGTAAAAGCAAAAAAACTAAAAGAAACCCTAGGAATCCATGCAGAAACGCCGTGAAAAGAACGTAGAAGAGTCAACAGAAAACCTATTCGAAACACCGTGCGACCCGCAATCAATCACAATAATGAACCCAAAGAAACTCATAAAAAAAGAGGAAACAGACCCACCCACAATACCAAGAAATAAAAGAAAAGATAAAACGGACAAAAATCACCATAGAATCAAAAGCTGAAGGTCTTGCGGGAAACGTCTTGTCCGTCACCAATGGCGTCAGAAACAAACACGTCACAACAGTAGCATCGTACAATCACCGAACGAAAAAACAAAAAAGCACCAGAAAAATAATTAAACACCAACAAAGCACCCCACTCAGAACCCTTCAAACTGCCATAATATTCAAGAGAATAAGGCAGACACACGAAAAAAAAATCAAGAAGAGAAATCGCCAAATCTTGGAGAAAAAACACAAAACTTAACTACGAGTCAACTACCAGGTGACATTCATGTGTCTGAAACGGGGATACTTTATGGTGCCGATGCTTCCGCACCAATGAGAGCCCACAATTAGCTTTGGTGCTCGACCCTTCCACACATCCGATGCACCAAGGTGCCGATGCTGCCCGATGCTCCCACACATCGAAAGGGCTGATGGTGCCCGATGGCCCCGCACCACAAGATGGTGTACGAGGCTACTGCACGACCGAGGAAGGATTTTATGGCTGAGGCTTTTGCTGCAAAAGGGGAGGGGTCGGGACGATTCATTCATTGTTAGGTACCGAACATGTAACGGTATCTGAATTCTACCTTTAGGATTGGAGAGGGACTGGGACGATTCATTCATTATTAGGTACCAGACATGTAACGGTATCGAAATTCTACCTTTCAGATTGGAGAAGGACTTGTTGCGTCGTTTTGTATATCCTGGGATGGCTCACTGGAGCATCGCCAGGATGGATCACCGGAGCACCGCCGGAAACCTAACTGGTGGTGGGTGGCACTGATGTCCGGGTATGCGATAGGTGTGGGCAGTGCCCTGGATAACCCCTGGTCGCTCAATATCACTTCCCCCCTAAAGAGCTAAAAAAACTTTATCAACATGCTACCAGTCGACATTCATATGTCTAAAACAAGGATAGGTTTCAGATGTCTGAAACAAGGACACTTTTGTCAGTCTAACGCTTCCGCACCAATAAGGGCCGATTATGCTCGATGCTCCCGCACATCCGAGGCACCAAGGTGCCTATGTTTCCTGATGACCCCGCACTACGGGATGGCCTACGTTATGGATGTTGCCCGAGGCCCCCGCACATGTCTGAAACGGGGGTAGTTTTTTTTAGGCCACTTACACTTGGTATTTTAAACTGAAAATTTTTAACACTTAGTATTTTAAACTGTTGGTCCAAAACAAATACAAGAATCTGAATGAAATATGGCATGTATGATTGCGTGGCACGGTACGGCAAAAAATTAAACAAGTGCCCGGCGCCACCAACAGTTGGGAGCTCGCACCTGCACCACCACGGCCCCTGTTGTGCCATTTTTTCTGAAGGGGCAGCACGACCAAGTGTTTAACTAACTCCTTACACCAAGTCCCCCACTTGGGGACCCCAGGGTCGGGACGTACAAAAGAATAAGGGAGGATCGGAAGGGCAATGGGAGGAGGGACAAATCGAAGCGACAAAGGGCTGAATCTCAGTAGATCATGGCAGCAAGGCCACTCTGCCACATATAATACCCCGTCAAGTATTTAAGTCATCTGCAAAGGATTCTACCCACCACTCGGTGGGAATTACACTCCAAGGAGGCGCCCGCGACTTGTCCGCCGCAGTCGCTGTACCTACGACATGTGCTCTTGGGGGCCAAAGGCCCCTATTGCGGGTCAGCAATCGGGCGATAGACGCGTGCATCGCTTCTAGCCCGGATTCTGACTTAGAGGCATTCAGTCATAATCCAGCACACGGTAGCTTCGTACCACTAGCTTTTCAACCAAGCGCGATGACCAATTGTGCGAATCAACGGTTCCTCTCGTACTAGGTTGAATTACTATTACGATACGGCCATCAATACGGTAAAACTAACCTGTCTCACGATGGTCTAAACCCAGCTCACGTTCCCCATTGGTGGGTGAATAATCCAACACTTGGTGAATTCTGCTTCATAATGATAGGAAGAGCCAACATCGATGGATCAAAAAGTAACGTCGCTATGAACGCTTGGCTTCCACAAGCTAGTTATCCCTGTGGTAACTTTTTTGACACCTCTAACTTCAAATTTCGAAGGTCTAAAGGATCGATAGGCCACGTTTTCACGGTTCGTATTCGTACTGGAAATCAAAATCAAACGAGCTTTTACCCTTTGTTCCACACGAGATTTCTGTTCTCGTTGAGCTCATCTTAAGACACCTGTGTTATCTTTTAACAGATGTACCGTCCCAGCTAAACTCCTCACCTGACAATGTCTTTCGCTCAAATCGGTCGGCCAAAGCCGACCTTGGGTCTAAAAAGAGGGGCCGTACCCCGCCTCTGATTCACGGAATAAGTAAAATAACGTTAAAAGTAGTGGTATTTCAATTTCGCCCGAGAGATCCCACTTATCCTACACCTTTAAAGTCATTTCACAAAGTCGAACAAGAGTAAAGCTCAACAGGGTCTTCTTTCCCTGTTGATTCTACTAAGCCCGTTCCCTTGGCTGTGGTTTCGCTAGATAGTAGACAGGAACAGTGGGAATCTCGTTAATCCATTCATGCACGTCATTAATTAGATGATGAGGCATTTGGCTACCTTAAGAAAGTCATAGTTACTCCCGTCGTTTACCCGTGCTTGGTTGAATTTCTTCATTTTGACATTTAGAGCACTGAGCAGAAATCACATTGCATGAGCATCCGCAGGGACCATTGCAATGCTTTGTTTTAATTAAACAGTCAGATTCCCCTGTCCGTACCAGTTTTGAGTCGACTGTTCGTTACCTGGGGAAGGTCCCCGAGGGAGCCGTTCCTAGTCCATACCCCGGCTGGCACTCGGCGACCCGCTCTCACCGTAGAAGCAGCTCGAGCAGTGCACCGGCAGTTGACGGGTTTGAGACTAGGACCCCCGTGCCCAACCCTCAGAGCCAATCCTTTTATCGAGGTTACAAATCCATTTTGCCAACTTCCCTTGCCTACATTGTTCCATTGACCAGAGGCTGTTCACCTTGGAGACCTGATGCAGTTGTGAGTACGACTGGGTGCGGGCGACACTCGGTCCTTCAAATTTTTAAGGGCAGCTGGGGGCGCACCAGACACAACGTGACCTGCAGTGCTCTTCTGGCCGCTGGACCTTACCTTCGACTGAGCCGTTTCCAAGGTGGGCAGGCCGTTAAATAGAAAAGATAACTCTTCCCGAGGCCCCTGCCGACGTCTTCAGACTCCCTAAAGTTGCGTCAGCCACTGCATCTCGATTCAAGAATTTTAACCAGATTCTCTTTCGAAATTCGCGCTAGACGTACTATCCGACAGGCTTCCCTCGTCTCTTAGGATTGACTAACCCATGTGCAAGTGCGGTTCACACGGAACCTTTCCCCTCTTCGGCCTTCAAAGTTTTCATTGGAATATTTGCTACTACCACCAAGATCTGCACCGATGGCCACTCCGCTCGAGCTCGGGCTCTGAATTTTACAGTGACCGCCGTGCCCTCCTACTCATCGGGGCCTGGCCCATGCCCTGACGACCGGGTATAGGCGCGCGCTTAAGCACCATCTATTTTTGGGGCTATTTGATTTGGAAAGTGAGTTGTTACACACTCCTTAGTGGATTTTGACTTCCATGACCACCGTCCTACTGTCTTAATCGACCAACACCCTTTGTTGGTTCTAGGTAGCATGCAGTTAGGAACCGTAACCCAGCTTCCGGTTCATCCCGCATTGCTAGTTTTGCTTACCAAAAATGGCCCACTTGGAGCTCTCGATTCCGTGGCACAGCTCAACGAAGCAGCTGCGCCGTCCTACCTATTTAAAGTTTGAGAATAGGTCGAGGGCGTTGCCCGATAGCGAAGATATGGCAACTTAGGCAACTATGGTAACTAATCTTAAAGATATAGGGAATCATATCTTGTAAGATTAGATTGGATTTGATATGGCAATATCTTATAAATCCCTTAAATCATGGGATATGGTTAATCTTGTCTATCGATGTAAATGTATCTTGACCGTCAGTTTTGGGGGAGCTCAAGTATAAATAGAGAGCCTCTCCCTCATTTGTACACACTCCATTAATTGTTTCATTATTCTTTGTGAATAAGAAAATAGAGAGCATTTACTCAAACACTTTGCGAGCATCCCTTTCTGTTGTTCTTTTAGTTGCTTCTTTTGGCATAAGTTTGCTTCCGCTATTCGATTGGTGCCTTGGAGGAGTTCTTAAGGAATCTTCATTCGAGTAAAGGCTGATTTAGGTGAGTTTATACGAGCAAATCGCCTAAGGCCACACGGATTACGAGACGAAAGGTCTAGCCCCATGACACTAGACGATTCGATTAGTTTTTCGCCCCTATACCCAAGTCAGACGAACGATTTACACGTCAGTATCACTGTGGGCCTCCACCAGAGTTTCCTATGGCTTTGCCCCGCTCAGGCATAGTTCACCATCTTTTGGGTCTCGACAGGCATGCTCTCACTCGAACCCTTCTCAAAAGATCAAGGTCGGTCGGCGGTGTACCCCCGAGGGATCCCCCCAATCAGCTTCCTTGCGCCTTACAGGTTTTCTAGCCCATTAACTCATACACATGTCAGACTCATTAGTCTGTGTTTCAAGACGGGCTAAATGGGGAGCCCGCAGGCCGATGCCCGGAGCACGTAGGTGCCTAAGCACGCCGAGGCGGCGCGTGCTGGATCCCATGATCGAGGCGACGACGTCTCCACAGGCGTATCAAAGGATCAGGCTTAGGTAGCAGCCACGACCCGCATCGGTCCACGCCCCGAACTGATCAACGGACTAGCTCTCACAGTTCCACATACGATCGAGGTGCATCGGCAGCCCTCAAACGCTTCCCTCCCGATAATTTCAAGCACTCTTTGACTTTCTTTTCAAAGTCCTTTTCATCTTTCCCTCGCGGTACTTGTTCGCTATCGGTGTCTCGCCCATATTTAGAGTTGGACAAAATTTACTGCCCGATTAGGGTTACATTCCGAAACAACTCGATTCATAGATAGCGCCTCGTGGTGTGACAGGGTCCAGCACGACAGGGCTCTCACCCTCTTCGGTGCCCCTTTCTAGGGGACTTGGGTCCGGTCTGCCACTGAAGACGCTTCTTCAGACTACAATTCAGATGCCAGTGGCGCCTGATTCTTAAGCTGGGCTTTTCCCGGTTCACTCGCCGTTACTAGGGAAATCCTGGTAAGTTTCTTTTCCTCCGCTTATTGATATATCTAAACTCAGCGGGTAATCCCGCCTGACCTAGGGTCGCGATGCGAGCACCGTCCTTCCGATGCCGAAAGGGTTCAAGGGTCTCGATCGACGAATGCACACGACTCCGAATGAGGTTGCTTACAGCATTACCACCTATCGTCACAATGATTATGTCGTCGAGGACTCGAATTTAGGCCAACCGCTAGCTGTGAGCGTACGGGAGGCCAATTTACGCCCGCGGTCCAACCGAGTCTCAAGGGATCGGGGTTGGATGGGGGGACGATGCGTGACACCCAGGCAGACGTGCCCTTGACCTAATGGCTTGGGGCACAACTTGCATTCAAAGACTCGATAGTTCACGGGATTCTGCAATTCACACAAAGTATCGCATTTTGCTACGTTCTTCATCGATGCGAGAGTCGAGATATCCATTGTCGAGAGTCGTTCTTTATATTTAGCGACAAAAGAACAACATCACTGAAGCACTGACACGGTGAACGGTGCGGTAATAGAAGACATGTCCCTTTTTTCATTTCGATTTCTTAGCGCGATTCGCGCCGAGGGTTTGTTCGTTTTGCATTGAAGAAGTTGATCCTGACGTCTCACCCCACCCGCTGGGCAAAGGGACTACAAGATCAGCTGCTTCGACACGCGGGGGTGCCGAGAGGTGACGATGTACCTGAACCACCTCCGATGTTGTTTACAACGCGTTCACGGGTCGTTCTGCTAGGTAGGTTTTGAAAATTATCCTTCCGCAGGTTCACCTACGGAAACCTTGTTATGACTTCCCATTCCTATAAATGATAAGGTTGAGTGGAATTCTTATGACGTCGCGGGTAGGAAACTGCCCACGTCGCTGCGATCCAAACACTTCACCAAACCATTCAATCGGTAGGAGCGACGGGCGGTGTGTACAAAGGGCAGGGACGTAGTCAACGCGAGCTGATGACTCGCGCTTACTAGGAATTCCTCGTTGAAGACCAACAATTACAATGATCTATCTCCATCACGATGAAATTTCAAAATTACCTGGACCTGTCGGCTAAGGGTATAGACTCGTTGAATACATCAGTGTAGTGCATGTGCAGCCCTAAACATCTAAGGGCATTACAGACATGTTATTGCCTTAAACTTACTTGGCCTAAAAGGCCATAGTCCTTCTAAGAAGCTAGCCACAGAGGATCACTTCTGTGTAGCTAGTTAGCAGGCTGAGGTCTCATTCGTTAACGAAATTAACCAGACAAATCGCTCTACCAACTAAGAGCACCACCACCCATAGAATCAAGAAAGAGCTCTCAGTCTGTTAATCCTTACTATGTCTGGACCTGGTAAGTTTCCCCGTGTTGAGTCAAATTAAGCCGCAGGCTCCACTCCTGGTGGTGCCCTTCCGTCAATTCCTTTAAGTTTTAGCCTTGAGACCATACTCCCCTCGGAACCTAAAGACTTTGATTTCTTATAAGGTGTCGGCAGAGTCCTAAAAGCAACATCTACCGATCCCTGGTCGACATCATTTATGGTTGAGACTAGGATGATATCTGATCATCTTCGAGCCCTCAACTTTCGTCCTTGATTAATGAAAACATCCTTGGCAAATGCTTGCGCAGTTGTTCATCTTTCATAAATCCAAGAATTTCACCTCTGACTATGAAATACGAATGCCCCGATCGTCCCTCATTAATCATTACTCCAATCTGAAGGCCAACACAATAGGATCAAAATCATATGATGTTATCCCATGCTAATGTATACAAGGGTAGGCTGCTTTGAGCACTTTAATTTCTTCAAAGTAATGAAGATCGAGGAACGACCCACCAATTAAGGCCGGGAGCGCACATCGGTAGTAAGGTCGAGCGGGCCGGTGCTCATCGTGAGGCGGATCGGCGACCACCCTTAAGTCCAACTACGAGCTTTTTTAACGCAACAACTTAAGTATACGCTATTGGAGCCGGAATTACCGTGAGCTACGGCACGCAGTTGCCCTCCAATGGATCCTCATTAAGGGATTTAGATTGTACTCATTCCAATTACGGACTTATAGAGCTAAGTATTGTTATTTATTATCACTACCTCTCCATGTCAGGATTGGGTAATTTACGCGCCTTCTGCCTTCCTTGGATGTGGTAGCCTTTTCTCAGGCTCCCTCTCCGGAATCGAACCCTAATTCTCCGTCACTCGTCACCACCATAGTAGGCCACTATCCTACCATCGAAAGGTGATAGGGTAGAAATTTGAATGATGCGTCACCGGCACAAAGGCCGTGTGATCCATCGAGTTATCATGAATCATCAGAGCAACGGGCAAAGCCCACGTCGACCTTTTATCTAATAAATGCATCCCTTCCAGAAGTCGAGGTTTGTTGCACGTATTAGCTCTAGAATTACTACGGTTATACGAGTAGCAAATACCATCAAACAAACTATAACTGACTTAATGAGCCATTCGTAGTTTCACAATCTGAATTTGTTCATACTTACACATGCATGGCTTAATCTTTGAGACAAGCATATGACTACTGGCAGGATCAACCAGGTAGCATTCCTCCGCGACGTCAACACTGCATGGCCCTCAACATGCCGCGTGAGCAACTAAGAGGTCATAACAGAGCACGAACATCGTTTGCGTCAAGAGACAAAATGGGTAGGCATCGAGAGACCCGGACCTAAACCCTATTCTCAAAAATATTTTCCCTCATTCGAAAGCACGATCAAGCACCAATGCACCGACGAGGCCACACCAATTTAAGGGGGCGCACTCGAGACACAAGAGACGATTGTGGTCCACCACGCACACTAAAGGGCACGAGTTGGAAAAGGGACGGCAACAGATCCATAATACTATCTGGCTTAGGTATGCAATAGAGGATCCCGATCGCACCCCTTGGGTTCAATTAGAACAAGGGGAGTCAATGAAGAGGAGTGCAGCTCGACAGTTCGATGTGGGTAGCATGGAGCCTGCCAATACACACAACCAAAACACCACTCATATGCCCATTGCGTACTAGTAGTAGCACCCACGCACACCGGCCAACAACCCATCCAACTAATGTATTGGTAGGAGAGCGGAAGGAACAATGAAACAAGGGCACACCACAACCGCTTGGCACGAGAACTACAAGGGACAAAATCCCACTTAGACTTAGTCGAGCCAAGACCGAGCTTACAAACTCAACTTACGCCCCCCAGTGAGCCGTTGCCATCAAAGGGACTTTGTACTGGGGTCACGGGCAGTTTCGAATGTAGGCAAGGCCTTGACAAGGCCAAGGCGCCAAGTGGTTGCCGACTTGACAGGAACAAGGCATCCCTAACATGATGGGGGAGAATGGGCAAGCCAAGCTCGAGCCTATAGCAATACATCAGGCACCCCAAGAGATCTTTACCCCATATAGGGAACTTGGTCCTGGAGTCATTGGCTACATTTCTATGGGCACATGCTTGATCAGCCGGAATATCGTCATTCCAGCCACTAGCGCCAGTGACCGACCCACCACCATTAATGAGTCGTTGTGGATAACCCGACCCCCATGGGGGGTGAAGACCACCCCACCTAGGGTTGGAGGGGGGCCACGTCGGGGGGCAGCAGATCTCTACCCTTTAAAGAGCTAAAAAAACTTCTTAAATTTGCTACCAGGAGACATTCGTATGTCTAAAACGGGGACACTTTTCTTTAGCCCGTACATCCGAGGCACCAAGGTGCCGATGCTGCTTGAGGCTCCCACACATCCAGGCAACAAGGATACCGATGGTGTTCGAGGCTCCCGCACATTAGAAGCACCAAGGTGTCGATGCTGCTCGGTGCTCCTGCACATCCGACGTACCAAGGTACTGATGCTGCTCGAGGCTCTCGCTCATCCGAGGCACCAAGGTGCTAGTGGTGCCCGAGGCTCCCGTACATCCAGGCACCAAGATTTTCGATGGTGCCCGAGGCTCCCACACATCTTAGCACTAAGGTGTCGATGCTGCTCGGTATTCCTGCATATCCGACGTGCCAAGGTGCCGATGCTGCTCGAGACTCCTACACATCCGACGCACCAAGGTGCCGATACTGCTCGAGGCTCCCACACATCTGACGCACCAGGGTGCCGGTGTTGCTCGAGGCTTCCGCACATCCCTGCACCAAGGTGCCAATGCTGCCCGAGGCTCCCGGACATTCGATACACCAAGGTATTGATGTTGCCTGAGGCTCCCGCACATCCGACGTACTAAAGTGCTAAAGCTGCTCAAAGCTCCCATACATCCGAGCACCAAAGTGTCGGTGGTGCTTGATGATCAGGCACAACGAAGGGCCTAAGGTGCTGGAGGCTCTTGTTCTACAATGGGAGGACCGGGACCACTCGTTGCACCATTTTTTATATTCCAAAATGTCTTGTCAGAGTATCACCGGGAAAGCTCACCAGAGCATCACCGAAAATGGATCACCGGAGCACTTCTGGGAACTTAACTGGCAGTAGGGGTACACCGACGTCCAGGCATGAAATGGGCCTGGACAGTGCCCTTGACAACCCCTGCTCGCTCAGTATCACTTCCCCCCTAGA
Organism: Gossypium anomalum; assembly: GCA_025698475.1. Lineage (NCBI taxonomy): Eukaryota > Viridiplantae > Streptophyta > Magnoliopsida > Malvales > Malvaceae > Gossypium > Gossypium anomalum. The sequence goes on from CM046962.1 coordinate 10,933,703, forward strand.
GAGCTAAAAAAACTTGGTCAATATGCTACCAGGCGACATTCTTTTTTTTTGAACAAAAAATGACCACAAAGGGTCAAAACACTTTACTACGTAACATCAGTAATTACAGTATTGGGGATTTCATTTGGATAATCCATCTCAAAAAACCACGTCATTTTCTCTCTACACATTTTAGTACATATTAAATCTGCTACTTTATTACAAGCCCTATTTGTCCAATTTAAATCGGCAGACTTGAAGCTTTCGAAAGCAGCAGTAGTGATATCCGTACTAATATTCCTCAATTTGTTGACCAAACCCGCATGGTCTGTTTCAAATATTACATCTCCCTTAATATTCAGCTTGGTCGCTAGCTGTATGCTCTTTTCGAACTCCACACATTCAGCTTCTTGCACCGACAATCTAGTTTCAATAAAGCCCCCCACCACCCAACACGAAACCATCGTCATCCCTCACAATTGCCCCATACCCCATACTGTTTATCCCCACGGTTGTATCGAAGTTGACTTTAACAAATCCCTGCAGAGGTTTTTTCCATTTTTTAGCCTCAATATTAGAAGATAACAGTGGCTCCTTTAACAAGTTACAAATGCGGAAGTCTTTGCTTAGAGTTCTAGCCCTCTCCCAAATGACCGTAGCCTCCTCTTCTTTTCCCCTAAATTTGAAGTTATTTTTATTGTTCCAACAATTCCATAGTAAAACCATAAGGTCGACCATGGCTTTCTTGTTGAGAACCCTTATCATGTCTTCAAGCCAATCAATACAGTAGTCATATTTCTTCGAAACCATTCTCTCGGACCACCCTACCAACGGAAGGACCTCACGAGATGTTGGGCAGTCCTTCAGCGCATAAATTAGAGTTTCAGATTCCGCTCCGTACCTTTGACATCTTTTAGCAAAACCATCTCTAATAGAGGCAATTTTAACATTTGTCGGGAGAATCTTGTGCCCTACAAGCCAAGAGAATACATGAATTTTAGGCAATGTATCGTGTTTCCAGAGAGCTTTCCGAAATATTCTATGAGGCCCATACCCTATTTCTTTCAAGAGTAGCCATGAGTAAGCAGACTTCATAGTGAAACACCCATGAGGGTTGTGAAACCAAACTATTTTATCACCCTGTGCCTCATCTCCAATAGGCATGTTGCAAATCTTGTCACCCCAATCTTGCCCAAACACCTTATAAACTTTATCAACATTCCAACTCTTCCCATCCGTAAGCCAAAGATCTTTCACGCGCATTTCATTTGGGTTGAGACATTCCTCTCTAATGGCATCCCCATTGGGGCCCTCCATTCCCCAGTTGTCAGCCCAGATATTGATCATATCGCCATTTCCAACCTGCCACCCAAAGCTATCTTTAAGAGCTTCCACTGTTGCTGTAATGCTTAACAAAGTAAAGGAAGCTTTGTCCACTTTTATGGCTTTAAAAATATTACCATCGGGAAAATATTTTGAAGACAACACTTTAAAACATAGAGAATCTTTGTTGTTTATAAGCCTCCAAACTTGACGCCCTAATAGAGCCAAGTTGAACAATCGAACATCTCTGATTCCAAGACCTCCCATGCCCTTTGGTTTACACAAAGTCTTCCAAGGTAGCATTGTCCAGAATTTGCCTTTATCTTTACCTGCCCACCACGTTTTGCTTAGTTTAGCTTGGATATCCTCGATCAATCCTTTGGGAGCTAAGAAAATCGATAGAGCATATGTTGGTATAGATTGAAGGACGGCTTTAATGTAGACTTCTTTGCCACCAAAAGAGAGCAGCCTCTTGGTCCAACTTGTGGTCCTGCAAGACAATCTGTTATTAATATCTTTAAAAGCCTCTTTTTTCTTCTTACCTATTGGAATGGGAAGGCCAAGGTAGCTGTTCAAATTTTCCACCACCGTCATACCTAGCAGATCACTAAAATTATTTCTTACAGCTCTAGAAGTGTTGGGACTAAAGAGAACCAGTGATTTTTCATGATTTATCTCTTGTCCAGAGATGTTAGAAAAGGAATTAAGCAAATGGACCAACATTTCAACATCACAAAAAGAAGAGCATCGTAAGTAAAGAATAAGTGATTTATCCTTGGACCATTTATGCTGGCCCGGATGCCTCTTAAAATATTATTATCTTGAGCTTGGATAAGCATTCTCGAGAACGCTTTCATGCAAAATAAAAACAAATAACGGGAGAGGGGCATGAAAAAGATGAGGGGGGATAGGAAGGGCGATGGGGGGAGGGACGAATCGAAGCGACAAAGGGCTGAATCTCATTAGATCGTGGCAGCAAGGCCACTCTGCCACTTACAATACCCCGTTGCGTATTTAAGTCATCTACAAAGGATTCTACCCGTCGCTCAGTGGGAATTATGCTTCAAGGAGGCATCCGCGACTTGTCCGCCGCAGTCGCTGCACCTATGACAAGTGCCTTGGGGGCCAAAGGCCCCTACTTCGGGTCAGCAATCGGGCGACGGGCGCGTGCGTCGCTTGTAGCCCAAATTCTAACTTAGAGGCATTCAGTCATAATGCAGCGCACAATAGCTTCATGCCACTGGCTTTTCAACCAAGCGAAATGACCAATTATGCGAATCAACGGTTCTTCTCGTACTAGGTTGAGTTACTATTGCGACACGGCCATCAGTAGGGTAAAACTAACCTGTCTTATGACGATCTAAACCCAGTTCACGTTCCCTATTGGTGGGTGAACAATTCAAAACTTGGTGAATTCTGCTTCACAATGATAGGAAGAGCCGACGTCGAAGGATCAAAAAGCAACGTCTCTATGAATGCTTGGTTGCCACAAGCCAGTTATCCTTGTGGTAACTTTTCTGACACCTCTAGCTTCAAATTTCGAAGGTCTAAAGGATTGATAGGCCACACTTTCACGATTCGTATTCGTACTGGAAATCAGAATCAAACGAGCTTTTACCCTTTTGTTCCACACGAGATTTCTATTCTCGTTGAGCTCATCTTAGGACACCTGCATTATCTTTTAACAGATGTGCCACCCTAGCCAAACTCCCCACCTGACAATGTCTTCTGCCCAGATCGGCCCGCCGAAGCTGACCTTGGGTCCAAAAAGAGGGCCGTGCCCCGCCTCCGATTCACAGAATAAGTAAAATAACGTTAAAAGTAGTGGTATTTCAATTTCGCTCGAGAGTTCCCACTTATCCTACACCTCCCAAGTCATTTCACAAAGTCAGACTAGAGTCAAGCTCAAAGTGAAGAAATTCAACCAAGCGCGGGTAAACGGCGGGAGTAACTATGACTCTCTTAAGGTAGCCAAATGCCTCGTCATCTAATTAGTGATGCATATGAATGGATTAACGAGATTTCCCTTGTCCGTACTAGTTTTGAGTCTATTGTTCGTCACCCGGGGAAGGCCCCTGAGGGAGCCGTTCCAATCGCGAGTAGTGCACCGGCAGCCGACGGGTTCGGGACTGGGACCCCGTGCCCAACCCTCAGAGCCAATCCTTTTCCTGAGGTTACAGATCTATTTTACCGACTTCCTTTGCCTACATTGTTTCCTTGACCAGAGGCTGTTCACCTTGGAGACCTAATGCTTTTATGAGTACGACCGGGCGGACGGCACTCGGTCTTCCAGATTTTCAAGGGTCGCCGGGGGAGCACCGGACACCACGCGATGTGCGGTGCTCTTTCGGCCACTGGACCCTACCTCTGGCTGAGCCATTTCTAGGGTGGGCAGGCCGGTAAATAGAAAAGATAACTCTTCCCAACGCCCCCGCCAACGTCTCTAGACTCCCTAACGTTGTCATCAGCTGTTGCGTCCCAGTTCAAAAATTTTAACCCGATTTCCTTTCGAAGCTCGCGCTGGGCGCGCTATCCGATGGGCTTCCCTTATCTCTTAGGATCGACTAACCCATGTGCAAGTGTCGTTCATATGAAACCTTTCCCCTCTTCGACCTTTAATGTTCTCATTTGAATATTAGCTACTACCACCAAGATCTGCACTGACGGCTGCTCTGCCCGGGCTGACGCCTCAGGTTTTGCAGCGACCGCCGCGCCCTCCTACTCATCGGGGCCTGGCCCTTGCCCTGACGGTCGGGTATAGGTCGCGCGCTTAAGCGCTATCCATTTTCAGGGCTAATTGATTCAACAGGTGAATTGTTACACACTCCTTAGCGGATTTCGACTTCCATGACCACCGTCCTGCTGTCTTAATCGAACAACACCCTTTGTGGGTTCTAGGTTAGCGCGCAGTTGGGCACCATAACCCGACTTCCGGTTCATCTCGCATCTCCG
>CM046962.1:10942956-10947956 GCA_025698475.1 Gossypium anomalum
GCTATTTTTCCATTTTTTGGAAGAATTTCATATCCCACACACCACGTAAATACACGGATCTTTGGCAAGGTGTCGAGTCTCCATAGCGCTATCCAAAAAAGCCTGTGAGGGCCATATCCTATTTCTTTCAACAATAGCAATGAGTAGGCCGACTTCGACGTAAAACACCCATGGGTGTTGTGAAACTAGATTATTTTATCATCCTGACCCATGTCTCTAATAGGGATGTCGTAAATCTTAACACCCCAGTCTTGCCCATACACTTGCTTTACTTTATTCACATCCCAACTTCTTCTATCCACATGCCAGAGATCTTTCACACTCTTTACACTTTCATTTAGAGTGTTGCTTATGACCATGTTCCCATTAAGCCCTTCCATTCCCCAATTATCAGCCCAAATATTTATCTTCTCTCCATTACCAACTCGCCACCCAAAGCCATCTTTAAAGACTTCCACTGCTGTAGCAATGCTTGACCAAGTGAAAGACGCTTTGTCCACCTTTTTAGCATGGAAAATATTTCCATCAGGGAAGTACTTCGAGGATAGCACTTTGAAACAAAGAGAATCTGTATTGTTTAGGAGTCTCCACACTTGACGCCCTAAAAGAGCAAGGTTGAATAGTCAAAGTCTTTGATTCCAAAGCCTCCCATACCTTTCGGTTTGCACAACGTTTTCAATAGAATCATTGTCCAAAATCTTTCTTTCTCTTTTCCTGACCACCATGTTCTGCTTAGCATGGCCTGAATGTCATCAATAACGCCTTTAGGAGCCAAAAAAATTGACATAGCGTACGTAGGAATAGATTGAAGAACCGCTTTAATAAAGACTTCTTTTCCCCCAAAAGATAGCAACCTCCTTGTCCAGCTGTTGATCCTGCAAGACAGTCTGTTAGTAATCTCTTTGAAAGCTTCTGTTTTCTTCTTACCAATAGGAATAGGAAGGCCTAGATAATTGTTTAATTTTTCCACCACCGTCATGCCTAACAGATCACTAAAAATTGTTCTTTGCGCTGTTGGAGTATTGGGACTAAACAAGACCATTGACTTTTCAAAGTTTATTTCTTGACCTGAAATGTTTGAAAAGGTATTAAGCATATTAACAAGACATTCAATATCGCTCCTTTTATTCCTGACAAACAGAAGCGTATCATCAGCAAAGAACAAGTGATTAATTTGAGGGCTATCCCTACTAGCCCAGATGCCTCTTAAATTGTTATTATCTTGAGCATGGAAAAGCATTCCCGAGACCCCTCTCGGGGATAAAAATATCAGATAGAATATTATTACATTTAACCGTATGAGCAACTGAACGAACACATTCCATAATTTTGGAAATCCACTTTTCCTCAAATCCCATCTTTTTCATAACTTTTTCAATGAAGTTCCACTCTACACGGTCATATGCTTTGCTCATGTCGAGCTTGACCACAAGTCCTTTATTGGGGCCATTTTTAGAGCTTTGAAGATAATGCAAAAGTTCATGTGCGATTAGAATATTATCATGTATCATCCTTCCTGGCATAAACGCGCTCTGATTTTGGCTAATGCAACTGGGCAAGACAGCTTTTAGCCGATTAGCAAACACCTTTGAGATGATCTTGTAGACAAACCTAAAAAGGCTGATAGGACGGAAATTAGTAAGCTCACATGGATTTCTAATTTTAGGAATTAAAATAATCATAGTATCATTAAGACAAGAAATATTTTTGTTCCCATTTAGAACATCCAGACAGTAGCTAATAGTATCATTTCCTACGATGTCCCAGTGATCCTTGAAAAAATTTCCCAATAACCCGTCGATTCCGGGGGCTTTATTAGGATCCATCTGCTTAATAGCCTGAAGAACCTCCTTCTCCATGTAGTCCATATTAAGCCATTCATTTGTTTCCCTCGTTATACATTCCTTAATATACCCCATCTCCTGGATATTAGCATTATGACCATTTGACCGAAATAGTCTCACAAAATAATCTTTAGCCACCTTACTTATATCCTTGCTATTCGTCACCCACTTCCCTTCCTCCTCTTTTAGCTTCTCTATATTATTCTTTTTTAGCCGACCAATGGCTTTCGCATGGAAATACCTAGTATTTCGATCCCCCTTCTTAAGCCATTTTGACCGAGATCTTTGTGCCCAGTAACTTTCTTCCCTAGCATAGAGAAAGTCAAGCCTTCTCCTCGTCTCCTTCAACATCCGCCCACTTTCCTCTCTGCTCGCAGAATCAATGATCCAGTCAATATGTTTCTCCAAATTTTGCATGTCCCTCTTCAAATTTTCATATTTCTTACTTTGCCAAGGACCAAGGGCCGACCTAACTCTTTCGATCTTCTTCCTAAAATCAGGAGCATCCATGTTCCAAGCTCTTTCGATAATGTTTTTTGCTTCCTCATCACCCGCCCAACAAACATCAAACTTGAAACACAATCTATTGTGTTTTGGGTAATCTTTCGATTTTCGACCCCACAAGTCTAAGATAATAGCGTCATGATCCGACTGGGTTTTCTCACCACTTTGGTAGCTATGAAAGGAAAATTTTTAGCTATTGAAACCAAGCCAATGAATCTATCAATTCTTTCCTTTATCAAACCCCCCACTCCTATTATTGACCCATGTAAACCACCCACTGTCAGGTTTAATATCCACAAGAGCCAGTTCATCCATGACTTCTTTAAACTCATTCATTTGCGCCCTCACTCCTCTACGTCCTCCTTTTTTCTCAGCATCGTTCAAAATAGCATTAAAATATCCCCGACAATCCACTCCTCCCTAACAGAATCTCTAACCCTCCACAAAATATCCCATGAGCTACTTCTAAGATTCGGGTTTGCATGCCCATAAAATCCCGTAACCCTTATATTTTTGTTGTTCTCCAGTTTTACCATTGAATCAATGTGATGCTTAGAATAGTTTTGGATAGAGACATTCATCCCATCCCTCTACATCAGTGCCAGACCCCCACTCCGACCTTCTAAATTAATAGCTAATCCATTTTGCAACCTACATTTGTTTAGGACTCTATGAAAATCATTGGCAGACATTTCAGTCTCGCTAATAAAGATGAGATCAGGATTATTCGCAACGAGAAGTTGCTTTAACTCCCTTAGTTTTACGGGGTTCCCTAAACTGCGACAATTCTAGCACATAAACTTCATTTGTTGAAGACAACCCACAAGACTGCTTCCTTTAATGAGTTTAATATGCTAGAGAGGTTGATGATCACGTTTGCCTTTATCGCCTCCCCCAACCTCATCAAGATCCGCCCCAAGAAGAATGAAGCAGAGACCCGAAATCCGCCACCAGAAAGAGAGCAAAAAAAAAACAACCAAAGAAACTACAGTGAAACAAAACAACAAGAGTGAAAAATTGAGATCCAAAGCAATTCAAAAACAACCTATAACTCCCCGTTTCAAACTACGGACAACACCCCCTATCAAACTCCCATCCCCGAACATCAAGAAGAGGTGAACAAGCAAGAAAACACTAAAACTATAGCAGAAAACCAATAATCCCAAGAAACCCAAGAAACTAATAGCTACTTGAAAATAAAGCAGCATAAAACAAACAGATAGGGAAAACCATTAAAACTTATAATATGCATGCATTATATGCCTGTTAAAACATAAAGAAACCCTCAGAGTGAATAATGCTGAAAAGTCAAATAAACTAAGAAATACCATTAATGGAATGCATGCAAGACAATACAAAAACCATGTATGATACGTGCAAGACTCATGCAACCAAACGAAAGTAAAGAAATCAATAAAAAAGACGAACAAATCATAAGAAATGACAAAACCTTATTACTTCCAATGAAACAATCCCATCAAACAGGGTCTTACATCGCTAAAAAAAATTGTGATGAAACATGCATAAGTCGCCCGTACCACCTCGAAAGGCCTGCCACCACTAAACACGTAAAGAAGCAAGAACTCCTTGAACATGCAAAGCTACGATCGTCACATAAGAAAATAAACCCTCTGAAAATCCCCCACCTAACGATAGACTTTAACAGCAACCTCTCACGTCGGTCCACCAGCACCGCATTCCACCGAAGCACGTCACAAAATTAAAATAAAATAAAGCCAAAAATAATGAAACTCTCAACACCTCAATACTGCCATAAAATTCAAAGAATAATAGGCAAACACACATTCGCAAAACAAGAAAAGAAATAGCTTAAATCTTGGGAAAAAAATCTTTTCAACGCGCTACCGGGCAACGCTACCAGGAGACATTCGTATGTCTGAAACGGGGACACTTTTCTTTAGCCCACACATCCGAGGCACCAAGGTGCTGATGTTGCTCGAGGCTCCCCCACATCCAAGCACCAAGGTTGCCGATGGTGTCCGAGGCTCCCGCACATCCGAAGCACCAAGGTGTCGATACTGCACGGCGCTCTCGCACATCCGACGTGCCAAGGTGCCGATGCTGCTCTACGCTCCTGCACATCCAATGCACCAAGGTGCTGATGCTGCTCGAGGCTCCCGCACATTCGAGGCACCAAGGTACCGATGGTGCCCGAGGCTTCCGCACATCCTAGCACCAAGGTGTCAATGCTGCTCGGTGCTCCTGTACATCCGATGCACCAAGGTACCGATGCTTCTCGAGGCTCCTGCATATCCGATGCACCAAGATTCCGGTACTGCTCGAGGCTCCTGCACATCCTAGCACCAAGGTTTCGAAGTTGCTCGAGGCTCTCGCTCATCTGACGCACCAAGGTGCCGGTGCTGCCCGAGGCTCCCGCACATCAGATGCACCAAGGTGCCGAAGCTCCCGCACATTTGAGCACTAAGGTGTCGATGCTGCTCGAGGCTCTTGTACATCTGACGCACTAAGGTACCGAAGCTGCTCGAAGCTCCCGCGCATCCGAGCACCAAGGTGTCGATGGTGCCTGATGATCCGGCACGACGAAGGGCCCAAGGTGCCGGAGGCTCTTGTTTCACAAGGTGAAGGACCAAGATGACTCATTACATCGTTTTCTGTATTCTGGGATGTCTT